>MU261892.1:0-85366 GCA_020310875.1 Ceratopteris richardii
GATCAGTCTTACCGAGATGCAATCCAAAAACGCAAAACTCTCAAAAACGGGAGACTAACTCCATTTTCTCATGGAGACACTATATCCACCACTTCCACATATACCTGAGAACGTGTGTTATGATCAAGATGTTGATAAATCGCAGCTATAAGTTAGCAATGATGTCGCATAGAGACAATATCTGTCAATAAACTCTGAAGCAATTGAACTCTCAGCCTTAAAATGAACACCACGTGATACCTCTCAATTAAGAGAGTCTAGACGCCATCGTAGATCTTCTTGAACCATAAGTGCCCACGAATGCACTTCCTGCATTAAGTCCTTCAAAGTGAGACTTACAGTTACAGGCGCTAGCTTGCCCGCGATTCAGCCATCAAATTCCCCTTAGACGACTCCCAATGTGCAATGAGTACAATGGAACCGCATGCTATCAAATACTTACATAACTAGAATTGTTGACATTTGCTTGCCTGCTTACTCGATTCCTCTCAGACCAACTAATAATCTCCGAACATAAGGACTCAAAGTTTTCCCTACTAGAAGAATGACTGCAAACACGGATCAAACCGCTCTAAAAAAATTTGACATGATCCCACGAACATACTGCTATTTCACAAACAAGACATAAACTTCGAGCGAAGCAAGAGGCGCAGTAGATAAGACACATTCATTACTGATTACCATTGAATCTCCGGTAGAACAGACTACACCAGCCGCGAAGAAATAGGAAGAAAGCCCAAACTCCGTGGCTAAGAAAAGAAACTAGCACAATCGCAATTTTCGTAAGCCTATACAACCGGCACTATGAATCCGTTACATGAATATATGATTAAATACAAGCAATTAGGTCTGTTTTCAACTTAGCAATGCACCAGACCAACTTGCTCTGTGACTTTCACTCGACCAAAAGGGAGATCCTATCAAAGGAGCTCAACACGCTGGGATACTTACAGATTAGAGGAACCCTTTTTGAATGACAAGGGTATCACAGGTCACGTCTCTAAAAAATCTAACTCACGAAAAAAACAACAAAAAAGCATTGATCGATTGGAAGGCGAAAACCATAATCAAGGGAACCCTGCATGGAAGCCATCACCTTCAGCACATCATTTCAGATCAACCATTAGGGACATCGCCCATGAGTACAAATTATCCACAAGATTATATCGCATTATCTAGTTCCACGTCAAAAGTAAAAAAAACAGACTCCAAAACCTTGCTTCAAGAGACGTCATGAGGGTCCGCATCATCATCAACAGAAAGACCAGATAACACAGCTTAACCAGCCAATGTGAGTTTCCAAAACGGTCCACAGTTAGAAGAATGCATCATATTCGCATAATACTCTTTCGACAATGTGCATCAGTAGAGTCAGAGGTGAAGGCGTGAACTCACTCTCACAGGTGATTGCAAGGATGTAAAGAAGCATGTCATATGCCAAAAATTCACATGCACTACGAAAACGAACTACAACGATCAGAAGAAGTTAGTCTCTACGAGGCAGATATGCAGAGCTTCTTACTTTGATGACGAGCTTCCTCTAGGGGAAGATTCAAGTCAAGGAGCGGCCTCTCCTTCCTCTTAAGCTACAAGATCGAAAAACCATTCGCTCCTACGTTCCTGTCGAAGTCTAGCACGAAAAAACGAGCAGGCCAAAAACTTCCTTCCCCCCTTTTTCAACAGGTAGTCAGCGTTTTTGATAGCGCCCTGCAGGCCCTCTGTATACCCTTTTTTAATCCTATCCAGTTCTCCATCCCTAGATCTCTCTTGATACGATATTGCGGCCCCCCTTTATTCTTCCAAAAAAACCTGTTTTTGTCCTTTCTTCTGACCACCTTATCCCACCACTGTTGAATATGCATACGGAGACGTATGAGACGGAAAAGCCTCCTATAAGTAGGTAGCGAATCCTATTATAATGGTTATGCAAAAGTCGAATTTATTCAAGCCTTCCCTCCAATAGTTAAAGAACCCCGTAGGCATAGATTTTCAGAAGCATTTCGACCACATAAATCCAACTATTGTGCTTTCTTGATTAAGTCTTTTTGCGTTCCCAACTCCGTGGCAAGTTAAGAAGGTACAAGATCGCCAACAAATAGAAACTTAGAAGGAAGACTGATGTCCACCGGGTTCCTGTAGTGTAACATAGCTCTCAAGCCACACTTGCCAGCTCTCCATCAATCCTTTTCGAATGATCTCATCACGGATTTCACAGCCCATTTCTATTTAAACTGTTGCTGGATTCATATCTGACTGGGTTATGCTTTTATTAGGTTTTGGAAATGATCGTTCTGCATCAACAGCCTAAGACACTGCCACGAAAGAATTCTTGCTCCAATGACCCGCACTGAATATTGCGTATGTGTGTTCTGAAACCCTTTTATTCAGCCTTGATGTTACCACATTTAATCAGAGTTTATTGTTATCGACCAACATCTTTCCTTGCCGGATACCTGCAATCCACATATAATCTGAAAAATGGAAGCGTGTTAGTGCACCAAAACCAACCATTTCTTGAGCTAACATACTTCCCTCTTCTTAATTGCGAAGTCGCCCTCGACGAGCCACTTTTGCTGCAATCTAATCAAAACAGCCATGAAAACATCAGTGCACAACTAGTTTGCATACCTTTCCATCGAGCCAATACTCCAACTGAACCTGCACTCATTGAAGCTATTAGTGCTCAAAAAATCACTCATGAATACATACAAATCAGTCACTTCCAAAATGATCCCAGAGCATGCACATATATGCGATTCCATTTCAGCCATGCATCAATTTGCTCATACATTCCATTATGAAAAATGGTCTCAACCAAAATAACACATGCACACCTTTCCATGTTTTACACATGCGACTACCATTGCGAAAAACAGAAAGAAAATACCAAAATAAACAACAACAACTGAAATGAATCCAACAGGACATGCAAAAATACCCAAAATGCATACCCCATTATTGCACCTACTATTCGCTATGTACAATCATTCCATGACTAGACATTCCCGAAGAATCCCCATCGTCGTCCTACAGAAACCATCGAGACTCGAGTGCAAGTGAAGACATACATCAGAACCCTGGAGTGTCCCACACACTAGAAAAACCCTCAGATAGAGCACACAAGTTGTAAAGCAAGACCGTTGCATTACCTCGCTAAAGCCTCATCCATAAGTACATATAGAGTCTCCATGCCTTCAAGAATGTTGATTCAAAGTGAGAATGTTGATTCAAAGTGAGCTGATCTGTCGCAAGCCAACACATACCAATCACACAAGCAAATAACGTTCCCTTCCAGGCGATCATCGCCCTCTCCTCTCTCTCTCTCCCCCTCAGGAGTGGGGAATAACTTCATATGAAAATTTTATTTCAATCACACGTTGGCCTACATTGTCACTGGATGCGATTCGTGGACCTGACCACCCGATCAGGTTGATTCCACCCATCTACCAATGCAATGCAGCGCACAACACACAAACACATAATGATAACACATAACATATATCAGCTAGCCCATAACGAGGCTGGATACGGCTCGTGGTCGTGACTACCCAGCCACGATGGCTCCACCTACCTACCAACCCGTTATGGCGCGTAGCTAAGACACAAACATATATATCCCAAGCCTATGGCGAAACTAGCTACGGCTCGTGGTCCTAACCACCCCGGCGAGGATAAATCCACCCACCTACTAGCCCACCATAGCGCATTGGTACGATCACAACAACACAATATTTTTCTTTTCTTTTCTTCGTTTTTTTTTCATAGTCAATTAGTTCACCCAAGTCCTGAGAATTAGGGAGAGGAAGAAAGGGACTTTTCCCACTGTTCCCACACATACATGCAAACATATACACACTAGCCTTTGACAGATCAACCACCTCTTCACTCCATTCTCTCAATTACAGACACTACATATGTATTCATCGAGTTGACTTTTCACTTGGTAACATCAGCCAGCTATGCCTTAGTCCCTCGTATACCTATCCTTAGATGATCTAGAATGTGGGTCTCCGGGATGTCTCATGTAGCCTCACATCGTACTCGCATCCCGACAACTTCCCTAGGGCGAGTCAGGCTCAACTTCAGGAGCTCCGTCATCACTTCCTATCGTTAGCACATCTGCCCAAGCCCAAGTGATATCGTTTTCCTCATTAGGCATTTCCCTCGAAGGATCGAAATAGTAATATCGATCTCCCGCCCATCCTACATGTCGAGTTAGGTATTCCTCAAAACACTCAATGTAAAATGCAACACCCAAACCTGGTTTATAAAGCATACCAGCCAATGCGCTTCCTCTACATCATATTCCGTCTCAAAGTCGTCGACATCTATATCCATGCGGGCGAATGTTTGATCCGAGAAATATATCCTTAGCTCGTACAAGTAGAGTTGCGTTATTTGATCTGCCATTTTGTTACTTAGCTCCTAACAGTCTCTGCATAACACAAAAATATTAGAAGTCCAAAAGTCTTGAGCTAGCAAGAAAGAATATTTATGACACGCAAATCATAGCTTACATATGCGCATATATATATATATATAACTATACATGTATGTACAAGGAATCTACTTCGTCCTTCTGCTTGGATCTCGTCTAGCTTCTCCCGTCCTAATATTACTTGAAATATGGTTTAACTCTAAGCGCGTTAACCTTCACGGGAGCATATTCTTCTCCTAAATCTTGAATTTGCATGGAACCATTGGAGTTGAGTTCCACCACCTTAAACGGTCCTGCCCATCTTGTCTGTAACTTCCCCGGGAATTTATAATATTTACTATCATAAACTAGTACCAAATCCCCTTCTTGAATCGCATAGGTCCTGAGATTCTTGTCATGCCTCTCCTTACGTCTCTTCTGAATAGCTTCCAAACTTTGTTGTGCAATAAGTCTCTTTTCTTCTAGCTTGACCAGTTGTATGTACCTTTCCTTTAATGACTCTTCCTCGCCCAACCTGGCTTCGATGGCCACTCTTAATGTCGGAACTTCTTTTTCGATGGGGAAGATGGCTTTCCTCGCCATATACTAGGGAGAACGGAGTGCTCTTTGTCGTCACTCGGTAGGATGTTCGATACGCCCACAAGGCTTTCAAAAGTCTCTCATCCCAGTCTCGCCTATGCACAGCTACTGTCTTTGTTAGAATCTGTTCAAGAATTTTGTTGGTGACCTTCACTTGTCCATTTGCTCTCGGGTAATATGGAGTGCTTTTTCTATGTTTGATCTTATATAATTCCATTAATTCTTCGATCAGTTCGTTGACAAAATGGGTTCCTCTATCACTCACTATCTCCAACGGGCATCCGAATCGAGTGATAATTTGTTCGTACAAAAAATTTAGCTACATCAACAGCTCGGTCAATCTTCAGAGCTTTAGCCTCTACCCACTTGGTAACATAGTCAGTGCAGACTAGAATATACCTATTGGATCTATGTCTTGAGGGAGGATCAATAGGCCCCACAAAATCAATTCCCCATTTCTCAAACGGCTTAAGAGCCAGTACCGGCGTGAGAGGAGCAGCATGTGCTAATGTGGGTTTGCCCATTTTTGGCATTTGTCGCATTTCTTACAGTATGTGTGCGAGTCTTTGAACAGCGTTGGCCACCAATACCCAGCCAATAAAATCTTTCTTGCCGTCAGTTCACCAGCAAAATGCCCACCGCAAGGTTCGTCATGCAAAGCCCTCAACACTAGGTTTGCTTCTTCTTCCTCGAGACACCTCCGATAAATTCTTTCATGTACAAAATATCGATAGAGCTGCCCACCAATGATGCTATGGTGCTTCGCCAATGCTAACAGTTTTTGCTTCTCTCTCTTGCTTGCTCCTGGCGGATATTTAGTGGTGCACAAGAAATTCACCAAGTCGGCATACCAAGGTACTTTAGCATCAACCTGGAATAGATGCCCATCAGGAGCATCATGGAGCACACCAGAGATTGGCTCATCATTAACAATCCGAGATAAATGGTCAGCCAATATATGTGCTTTGCCTGGTCTGGTTACCACTGTGAACTGAAATTCTTGGAGGAGTAGCATCCACCTCATCAATCGCCCTGATAGCTCGGGTTTATTAATGATGTACTTTAGGGCTTCATGATCCACATAAAACGTGAAGTGTTTTCCCATCAAGTAATGCCGATACTTGTTCACCGCAAAGATCATCGAGAGGCATTCCTTTTCTGTAGTCGTGTAGTTCCTCTCAGTGCTATTCAAATTGCGACTTGCGTAATAAATAGGGTGGTCTAACTTCTTTTCATCGGCTTGGCATAGTACTGCTCCAACTGCAGTATGAGAAGCGTCGGTATGCACATGGAATTCTTTCGTCCAGTCGGGTGCTACCAAAATTGGTGCATTTATCAATCTCTCTTTGATCGAGTCGAATGCAACTTGACACTCTCCAGTCCATTGGTATTGTTGGTCTTTCCTCAAAAGATTCGTCAGTGGTGCCGCTATGGATGCAAAATTTAATATAAAACGTCGATAATAATTCGCATGGCCCAAGAATCCTCTGAGTTGCCGCAAGTTTTGAGGAGGTGGAAGTTGTCCGATCTTTTCCACTTTATCCTCGTCAACCGCAATCCCTTTTTCGGAAATAACATGTCCCAAAAGCAATCCTCTTCGTACTCCAAATGTACACTTTTCAGGATTTAATGCGATGCCTTTTTCAATGCTTCTTCTTAAAATCGCTTCGATCCTCTCCATCATGTTTTCATCGTCGCCTCTGATCGCAAAGTCATCGAGAAATATCTCCATCCAATCTTGCAAATAGTCTTGATATGCAGATATCATTGCTCTCTGGAATGTGGCCGGTGCATTGCATAATCCAAATGGCATCACACGATATGCATACGTACCCCATTCTGTCGTGAAAGTAGTCTTTGATTGATCCTCTTCATGGATTTGGATCTGGTTGTATCCACTGAAACCATCCAAAAATGAGTACAATTTATGGCCAGCTACTCTATCCAAGATTTGATCAGTAAAGGGCAAAGGGAAATGATCCTTCTTCGTGCGCTCGTTTAGCTTTCGATAATCTATGCAAATACGGATTTTCTTATTTTTCTTTGGAACAACTACAATTGGTGACACCCATTCACTGGATGCGATGGGATATATAAATCCTGCCTCCAATAACTTAGTCAATTCCAACTTGATCAATTCCGAGTAGACTGGATTTGTCCGCCTAAGTCGTTGACATATTGGTCGTGTGCCTTCTTCCAAGTCTATATAATGTTGGCAGATTCGGGGATCAATTCCTCTCAAATCACTGTATGACCATGCAAAGGCCTTGCCAAAATTTTTGAGTGTCAACATAATGCAATCTCGTACTCCATCGGGTAGCTCTGACCCCACGCTCAAGAACTTCTCCAGAAAAATTTCCCATTTTTCCAACTTAGCTTCTCGCGAATATTCCTTATTCCGTGATGACACTATGATTGGAATGTGCTCTTCGATCACGCGTGCGTGGTTAGCCAGTAAATCATTGTTTTGTTCTGTTTCGATTGAACCTAATTTCTTTAATTCAGCTTTTGCAATGGCATCCGACGCTTTAGTCCTACTCTTCGCTGCTTTTTTCCGATTCTCGACTTCTCTTTAGAATCTCTGCTTCTAGCATTCTAACTCTTTCTCTCAACTGTTGCACTTCCATCGTCGGAGCTAACTCCAGCTCCAGCTCTTCTTTTGAAGTTCCCTTCTCCAGGGATTGAGTAGCTTTGTTTTTACTTGCGCCTATACTCAACATGTAGCACTCAAATTCTCTTGTATGTGTCAACCATCCTAGCAACTCCTGATCGGAATCGTCGTTATAGAGCAATGGATTTTTATACTCTCCCATCTTCGTGTCTTGATTCTTAAAGAGCTGCAAGTTGAACCCGTCTTGAAGCAGATTCTTATAGGTGTCCGTGTTCAAAGAAAACCTAGCTCGTGCAATCTCGTGCCTTGCTTTCTCCTTCTCTTTCTTTTCCATCTCATCGACTATTATTGTCTTCTTTTGTTGCTCGAGGGTGTGGATACTTGTATTTGAATCCGATCAGACTTTGGCCCTATTGAAATAAAACCCGTGCGCCAGTCATGCACACATTCGGCTTGCACCAGCCATGGCCGTCCAAGTAGGATCGAGAAGGTAGCCTCTGAGGTCCTTGGTCTTACTATCAGATAATCAACTTTAAACTCTAAACCGCCCACAACTGTGCTTATGTTCTTCAAAAGGCCCGCAGGCTTTACTTGTGTTTGATCTGCCATTCTCAAGGACATCGGCGTCTCTTCCATGTGGTTGAGGCCCAAAGCTTTCATCATGAACTCAGTCATAAGGTTGACTGCGGCTCCACTATCTAACTGAGCACCAGGGACTGCATACCCTTTAATTTCGACCGTCACAGCTGGAGCGTTCGAATCAATTTGCGTCGTAATGCTTTGAATGATCCCTTGGACATCTTTATCTTGTCTCTTTTTATCTCGAGCTTTCCTCGGCTTCTTAATATATTCATTGTAGAATTGTTTCCTATAAACAGGTGAATATTTCAGCAATGTGCCAATGTCTAGCGTGACTTCCGTGTCAGCGATCAACTTTACAATGTCCACTTCCTCCAAACTCTGTTTTCCCTTCCTACACTTCGGAGCCCTTAATCTTTCAGGGAATGGTGCTATGCCCAGCACAAACTCCTTGGTCACGGGTGGAAGAATCTCAATCTCTTCCCCATCCTCAAGCTCTTGCTGCTCAACAAATCCTCCAACTTGGTTTTCTACCTCTTCACGCTCAGCGATCTTCTCTTGACTCCCTTCTTCACCTTTACCTCCTTGGTTCGTCTTCGAATACTCTTGAGTCCTTGTGACTACTGCCACAGTTGGATCTTTATGCGGGTTCTTGGCCTCGTAAGCATCCACAAAGTGCATTGACGAGCTAGAGCCTTCTTGAGGGTTCGGTGTCTTCAACACTACTCCGATCGTAGGAACGTGCTCTTGAGCTCTCGATGTGGAATGCATCTGAGTATCAACATAATTCGAGGACCCTATTGGTCCTTTTTCTTTGTCGGCGGCAGCTCTTCGTTTTGGACAATCTTCATCAAAGTGGCCCTCTCCACTACAGTACCTACATAGTGGGGTATAATCAATTGGCTTCTTTTCATTTGGACATCTAGATTGAGTATGGCCAAAGCCATGGCATCTCCAACATTGGATTGGACCATCTCTTCTTTGATCTCGTGAGACTCCTCTTGGATAGTCTTCTCCTTGACCTTGAGCACCGTATCCATATGTCGGTCTATTTTCCCAACGAGATGTGGGTGGAACACTTTGAGCAGGCAATCCCGTATAAAGTCTCTCTCTTGTATCTCCCGATTTCATGGTCCTCTCTTCATAGGCTCTCTTGTTGTAACATCGGTCCTCCGTGTGATTTGTTCTTCCACAAAAAGTACAACGCATTCGAGGTGGTGATCTATCTGTGAATACTCTTGAGACTGTGGGGCATTCTGAAGCCAAATGGCCGTAACCATGGCACTTTCCACACCATGTATTTGATCGAAACACTTGATTGGGGTTTGTTGTGACCTCTGGTTTTACTGTGTATGTCTCTTGAGTTAGTGTGGCAGCTTTTATAGCTTGCGTGACCAACTCCAATATTCGTTCTTCAGTTAGCGCAGGCTTTACGTCGCCTCGCGTGCTAGTGGCAGCTACAAAAGCTGGAGTTGTCAATGTGGGACTTCCTTGGCCAGGATCTTTCATCGGTATGCTTCCCGGGCCTCCCATTGGCTCGTATAAGAGTTCCATCTTCCTTTGTTGGCATAATTGTACTTCCTCCCAAAGCCTTGCTTGTTCTTTAGCATCCATTAAAGTTGCAGGTCTTGTCAGGCTGATATGCTGTTGTGCCGTGGGATCTCTCAATCCCGAAATGAATCTTCGTTTCAATGTCTCATCGTTCGGGGCATTCGCGCCCATCTTTCTTACCAACGTTTCCATTCTCTGAATGTAGTTATCGATGCTCTCATTGACTCCCTGTCGCAAATAATTCATTTGTTGGGCCAATCTGTCTTGGAAGCCTTGTCGTGGAAACTTTGCCAAGAAGGCTTCCTTGAGCATTTGATAAGTTCCATGCTCTTGTGGTGTCAAATTCCCATACCAATTGGCTGCCTCATCACGGAGAATAGCCGGAAAAATCCTCAACCTTTGATCCTGGCCAACTACGTCATTGGCCTCACAAGTAACCTCAAACAACTGGATAAAACTATCCGGATCTTCGTCCCAAGTACCTGAAAACTTGGTGAAGTCCCCCAAGTGAACTGAAATCCGCTGAGCCATTTCGAACAGAGGTGTGATGTCAATATTACTTCGATCCCAAAAATTTAATGCACGCGGCTTCAGGATCCCTCCTTCAAACTTCCGCACTTGATTCGCGACTCTCCTCCGGGAGTACACCTTTTTGGCTGATTTCTTCAAACCAATCGAGGTCCACTCACCTGGCGGTTCCCACCTTCTCCTTTCTCTTTCAAGGGCTCTTCTCTGAGCGCGTTCCTCTCTTTGAGTTTGTGTTGCTCCTGACGATGAGCTCCCCTCGCTCATGTACTAGATCTTGGGGTCCGCAAGCTCGGCCAACCTGTGGCGCTAGGCGAACCTATGGCACTCTCTTATAGAGACGTACCAAGTTATTCCCGGCAGACGCACCAAAATGTTTAGTTCTAATGCCTAAGGAAAAAATGATTGTGGAAGCCTTTATTTTGCTTGACCCCTCGCAAACGGTTTACTTGGATTACCTAGAGCCCACAATTGTCTCGCAATGGATTCTTCTTATGGCTATGCACTAGCTCATATGTTTCCCAGCAAATGCACCAAAATGTTAGCACTCTTAGTCCAAGGGAAAGTGCCTACTCTCAATGATAAGTTTACCCTAACTTGCTGATACTAGGTCAGTTTGGGTCTTCTAAGTCCACAATTTTATATATATATATATATATATATATATATATATATATATATATATATATATATATATATATATATATATATATATATATATATATATATATATATATATATATATATATATATATATATATAAACAATTCCCATGAACGAAGTCCTTGAAGTAAAACGACCGAGGCTACCTAGGTGATCAGTCTTACCCAGATGCAATCCAGAAAACGCAAAACTATCGAAAACGGGAGACTAACTCCACATTTTCTCGATGGAGACACTATATCCACCACTTCCACATATACCTGAGAACGTGTGTTATGATCAAGATGTTGATAAATCGCAGCTATAAGTTAGCAATGATGTCGCATAGAGACAATATCTGTCAATAAACTCTGAAGCAATTGAACTCTCAGCCTTAAAATGAACACCACGTGCTACCTCTCAATTAAGAGAGTCTAGACGCCATCGTAGATCTTCTTGAACCATAAGTGCCACGAATGCACTTCCTGCATTAAGTCCTTCAAAGTGAGACTTACAGTTACAGGCGCTAGCTTGCCCGCGATTCAGCCATCAAATTCCCCTTCGACGACTCCCAATGTGCAATGAGTACAATGGAACCGCATGCTATCAAATACTTACATAACTAGAATTGTTGACATTTGCTTGCCTGCTTACTTGATTCCTCTCAGACCAACTATTAATCTTCGGAACATAAGGACTCAAAGTTTTCCCTACTAGAAGAATGACTGCAAACACGGATCAAACCGCTCTAAAAAATTTGACATGATCCCGCGAACATACTGCTATTTCACAAACAAGACATAAACTTCGAGCGAAGCAAGAGGTGCAGTAGATAAGACACATTCATTACTGATTACCATTGAATCTCCGGTAGAACAGACTACACCAGCCGCGAAGAAATAGGAAGAAAGCCCAAACTCCGTGGCTAAGAAAAGAAACTAGCACAATCGCAATTTTCGTAAGCCCTATACAACCGGCACTATGAATCCGTTACATGAATATATGATTAAATACAAGCAATTAGGTCTGTTTTCAACTTGGCAATGCACCAGACCAACTTGTTCTGTGACTTTCACTCGACCAAAAGGGAGATCCTATCAAAGGAGCTCAAACACGCTGGGATACTTACAGATTAGAGGAACCCTTTTTGAATGACAAGGGTATCACAGGTCACGTCTCTAAAAAATCTAACTCACGAAAAAAACAACAAAAAAGCATTGATCGATTGGAAGGCGAAAACCATAATCAAGGGAACCCTGCGTGGAAGCCATCACCTTCAGCACATCATTTCAGATCAACCATCAGGGACATCGCCCATGAGTACAAATTATCCACAAGATTATATCGCATTATCCAGTTCCACGTCAAAAGTAAAAAAACAGACTCCAAAACCTTGCTTCAAGAGACGTCATGAGGGTCCGCATCATCATCAACAGAAAGACCAGATAACACAGCTTAACCAGCCAATGTGAGTTTCCAAAACGGTCCACAGTTAGAAGAATGCATCATATTCGCATAATACTCTTTCGACAATGTGCATCAGGTAGAGTCAGAGGTGAAGGCGTGAACTCACTCTCACAGGTGATTGCAAGGATGTAAAGAAGCATGTCATATGCCAAAAATTCACATGCACTACGAAAACGAACTACAACAATCAGAAGAAGTTAGTCTCTACGAGGCAGATATGCAGAGCTTCTTACTTTGATGACGAGCTTCCTCTGGGGGAAGATTCAAGTCAAGGAGCGGCCTCTCCTTCTTCTTAAGCTACAAGATCGAAAAACCGTCCGCTCCTACATTCCTGTCGAAGTCTAGCACGAAAAACAAGCAGGCCAAAAACTTCCTTCCCCCTTTTTCAACAGGTAGTCAGCGTTTTTGATAGCGCCCTGCAGGCCCTCTGTATACCCTTTTTTAATCCTATCCAGTTCTCCATCCCTAGATCTCTCTTGATACGATATTGCGGCCCCCCTTTATTCTTCCAAAAAAACCTGTTTTTGTCCTTTCTTCTGACCACCTTATCCCACCACTGTTGAATATGCATATGGAGACGTATGAGACGGAAAAGCCTCCTATAAGTAGGTAGCGAATCCTATTATAATGGTTATGCAGAAGTCGAATTTATTCAAGCCTTCCCTCCAATACTTAAAGAACCCGTAGGCATAGATTTTCAGAAGCATTTCGACCACATAAATCCAACTGTTGTGCTTTCTTGATTAAGTCTTTTTGCGTTCCCAACAAATAGAAACTTAGGAGGAAGACTGATGTCCACCGGGTTCCTGTAGTGTAACATAGCTCTCAAGCCACACTTGCCAGCTCTCCATCAATCCTTTTCGAATGATCTCATCATGGATTTCACAACCCATTTCTATTAAAATTGTTGCTGGATTCATATCTGACTGGGTTATGCTTTTATTAGGTTTTGGAAATGATCGTTCTGCATCAACAGCCTAAGACACTGCCACGAAAGAATTCTTGCTCCAATGACCCGCACTGAATATTGCGTATGTGTGGTTCTGAACCCCTTTTATTCAGCCTTGATGTTACCACATTTAATCAGAGTTTATTGTTATCGACCAACATCTTTCCTTGCCGGATACCTGCAATCCACATATAATCTGAAAAATGGAAGCATGTTAGTGCACCAAAACCAACCATTTCTTGAGCTAACAATACACATGTCCTCTTGAGAAGGACTTACCCCCTTGGTCTTGGAGCTATATATTGGAGGGGTTGGTTGGGTGGAAAGAAATCTCTCTTCCTAGTGTGTGGCCTTGCTAGTTAGTCTTCAGTTCAGTTGTGTGACGGCTATGGGGTCCTTCCACAACAGGTGGACTCACTAATCGAAGAATATCCAAGAGAATGATGATACAAAATTTAGATTATGTTGAAATAATCTAAGTGTGTGAAGTGAATAAGAAGCTAACCTTATTCTCACAAAATAGTGTAAAAAAATTGTAAATCAACCAACCCTTATTTTGAGATTAGGGTAGAGAAACCCTAAAAACAAAATATAAGGTTAACTCACAAAAGATAGTTACCACCACCTTGTAGAAGACTTCTTGCTCCAAGAGAGTAGCCTCTCCTTCACCAAAACTTCACCTCCTCAAGAGTGTGTGAACACTCTCTCTTCATAAAGACCTTCAAACTCTAGATCTTTGAGTGAGTGATAAACAATGAGCCAAGGCTCTCTTATATAGTTTTGTAGCTATGTGAAAAGCAAGCATAAAAGCTATCTAAAAGTTGAAGGTGTGCAATTGCCTACGATTGTACCTGAAAAATCAAAATCTCTCACAATAATTGCTACGTCAAATCAACACGGCACTATCTATGCTTTTTCACAAAATTTAAAGCTGCCGTGATATGCTCCCACTCGGATTCGAACCCAGGTTGGTTCTTTGGAAGAGGTTTGTTCTATCCACATCGCCCATCATGGCTTCTTGAAGGACTTTTAATAAAACATAAACATAAGCTGGTCTGCAACAGATCTAGGACTAGAAGATTCAACTTCTAAGAAAATTATTGGACCATATGATATTGAATCCAACAATCCCTCCTTCAATGTCACAATGGTACAATCTTCAGCAACCTACAAATCTTCTCATGACTGTCTCTAGTCAATGCTTTGGTAAATATATCTACAACATTCTCACTAGAAGGAGCATAAACCAGCTCAATGTGCTTCTTAGCTATCTGGTCTCAAATATAGTGGTAGTGTACCTCTATATGCTTTGTCCTTGCATGATGCACTGAATTATTAGCTATAGTTATAGCACTCTAGCTATCTGAAAATATCTGAATGGGTTCATGTACTCTCACATCAAGATAACTGAAAATCTTCTGCAACCAAACTGACTCTAGAGTAGCTGTAAATGTTGTACGATAATCAGCTTCGCATGATGAAGTGGCAATAGTGGGTTGTCTCTTTGAAAGCCATGAGATAAGACAATCTCCAAGATAAAAACAAAATCCACTAGTACTTCTTCATGTGTCTCTATCACCTACCCAATTAGAATCTGAAAATTCTTTTAGTAACAAATGTGTAGATTTCGAAAATACCATAGCATAATTTGAAGTTCCCTTCAAATATCAAAAGATTTGCTTTAGTGCTTTCCAATGTAACACTATCGGATTCTGCATGAACCTTGATACTTGAGAAACTGCAAACTCTATATCAGGACGTGTATTACAAAGATATATCAAGCAACCAACTGCTTGACTATATAAAGTAGCATCAAATGGCTCTGTTTCTGCTACCATCTGTAAAGATGCGTTCTGATCTATAGGTGTTTGCATAGGTTTAGAATCAACCATCTAAAACCTCTCCAAAAGTTTCTCAATGTACTCCTGCCGTGTCATATAAATACACTCATCTTGAAACAGAAACTGAATCTCGAGATAATAATGCAAAGTGCCTAAATCATTCACATCAAATGTTTGCTTCAATTGTTCTTTGAACATCTCCAAATCTTCATCTCTAGGACCTATGAATATAATATTATCCACATAAATGATTGCTATAATCATCATACCTGGTTTAGCTTTGACATAAAGAGTTGGAGCTGCATCTGAGTTATGGAAATCAATGGATAAAAGATATGTATCTATCTTTTCATACCATGCTCTAGGTGCCTGTTTTAAACCATACAAGCTTCTATAAGCTTACACACTAAGTGTTCTTCACCTTTCTCTTCAAAACCTTCTGACTACTAAATATACACATCCTCGTGTAAATCACCATTAAGAAAAGCAGTCTTAATATCAAGTTGATATATATGCCAATCAAAATGTGCTGCTAAAGCAAGTATTGACCTAATAACAGTCATCCTAGATGTAGGAGCAAATGTCTCATCATAATCAATACCTTTTTGTTGTGCATATCCTTTGACAACTAACTTGGCCTTGTATCTGTCAATAGTACCACCTGCTTTCCTTTTGATTTTGAAGATCCATTTTACAGCTATAGCCTTGT
The DNA here is from genome assembly GCA_020310875.1 of Ceratopteris richardii. Classification (NCBI taxonomy): domain Eukaryota; kingdom Viridiplantae; phylum Streptophyta; class Polypodiopsida; order Polypodiales; family Pteridaceae; genus Ceratopteris; species Ceratopteris richardii. The sequence goes on from MU261892.1 coordinate 15,892, forward strand.
TTCCCTCTAGTAACTCACATAGCTACCAAGTTTGATTCTTATAATAAGAATCAATCTCTTCTTGCATATCTTTTCTCCAAATAGGAATGTTAAGTGCATCTTTAACACATGCAGGTTCATCTTCAACAGTCGTAAGTGCCAAAATATCATGAATCTCAAAGTCTTTAGCAAAACTTACATGATCTCTTTGTTGTTGTTGTCTAGTTTGACTTCTTGTTCTTATACGATCTTGTTGTTGTTGTCTAGTCTGACTCCTTGTTCTTCCAGTAAAAGTTTTTATACCACTATCTTTTCAAGTCTGATATAACCAAGTAGGTGTATTTTAAATAGCGGTGAAACTCTTTCTGACCCTTCAACTTCCACACGTTTCGGAACTTGTCATGCTGAGGTACTAGGACTTTCTGGAACTCTAACTTCTTCCATTTCTGGAACCAAAGTCTCTTGTGGAATTGACTCTATAGAAGGTTGTGAAAATCCTCTTTCTTCAATTCTTTCTTGAATCCTATGAATTTTAACTCCCTCTTGATATGGCTGAACATGTAAATCCAACATCCTTCTAAAAAATCCATAGTCATTTTCACTAATGAACTCTGGAATTTTTGCTTCTTTATCATAAAACTTATTTTCAGCAATATAAGCATTACATGAAAGAATAACTTCACCCATCTCTGGAACATAAAACCTATATCCTTTACTCTCAACAGGATATCCAATGAAAACAGCTTTCTTTGCCTTTAGATCTAGTTTGCCTCGGTCCTTTTTCTCAAAATGTACATAAGAAAGTGATCCAAACACTCTGAAGTAACTCACATTAGGTTTTCTACCATAATAAGCTTCATATGGTGTGATTACCTTTAAAGCTTTTGTAGATGACCTGTTTAAAATGTGATTAACTGTATGTACTGTATCAAACCAGAATTTTGGTGAAAGCTTCTTGGATGGCACCATGCTCCTCATCATCTCAACAAGTACTCTATTCTTTTTTTTGCACACCATTTTGCTGAGGAGTATAAGCAATAGTAAGGTGTCAAGTAATACCTTTCTTAGCAAGAAATGTCTGGAACTCATTTGATAAGTATTCTCCACCTCTATCACTTCTGAGAATCTGGGTAGTTTCTTGACTTTTATTTTCAACAGTAGCTACAAAATTCTTGAACATAGGAAAGACTTATGACTTCAACTTAAGACCATAGATCCATGAGTATCTCGTAAAATCATCAACAAATAGAACAAAATACATGAAACCCTGAATAGAGTCTGCTCTCATAGGTCCATTCACATTTGAATGAATAATCTGCAATTTCCTGGTAGCTATAATATGACCATGTTTCTTGAAAGGTAGTTTATTCATCTTAGCTTCAAGATAACCTTCACATATATCTGAATCATTTGGTAGCTTCAATGAGGGTAAAGTCTCAACCATACCTCTTTCTTTGATACTTTTGAGAGCTCCAAAACTAATATGTCCAAATCTTTCATGCCATAGCTTCATATCTTCCAACGATGATGAAGATTTGACCGCATATGCGTGCCTGATTTTTGAGAAAGCAAAGATTCATCCTCTATGCTCACGTTGTAAAATACACTTGTTGTCTTTGTGTGATAAGGTCTTACAAAGATCTCTCTCAAATACAACTTTAAAACCATCACCTAGAAATGCAGATATAGATAGCAGATTCTTCTTCATTTCAAGTACATAAAGAACATTTGAAATCTGAAAATTACCACCTTCTCTTGACTTTAGGGTTACTGTACCTATTCCTACAACATCCAAATCATTTCCATCTCCAATAGTAACTCTTCTACCTGAAGAATAGGAAAGAGAAGAAAACACATCTCTGCAACCTGTCATATGCTTTGTAGCACCTGAGTCAAATATCCAAGGACTTGTTGAAAGAACTTGTAAAGCTGCCTGATCAAAAGCTACTTCCTCAATAGTGATATAGGCATGAGAATCACCTTGAGATTTCCCTTTTTTATCATCTTCTGCAACATTACCTAATGCCTCTTTCTTTTCTGTTGCAATCCTTTTATAACATTCTGACTTAAAATGTCCAGGTTTCTTGCAGTAAAAACATATTGCCTCCTTCTTCTTAGAAGAATTCTCTTTAGATGTAGTAGAAACAGAATCTGAAGTAGAAGGTGAGAGGGACCTACTTTCCTTCTCGGATTGCTTTTCCTTCTTATCCTTCTTCTTCTTCTTTTTACGCTTTGATGAAGATGAAAGTGTTTCTTCATTCTCTTACATTCCCTTCAACTGATCTTCATCTTGAAGTAACAAGAACTCTAATTCTTCAAATGTAACCACTATATCTCTTGTGGTAAGGGTAAGAGTGGTTATAAAAGATCGATATGAAATAGGAAGTGAATTAATCGGCGTATTTACCATTTCTTCATCTGATATCTCACTCCTATATTTAGAAGTTGATCTCTCAAGTCCATGAGACTCCTAATGTGGGTTTGAATTGACTCACTAACCTTCATGCTTGTATTTGCTAGTTGTCTCCTTAAGTGAGCTTTCCTAGCAAGATTTCTGCTCTGAAAAAGATTCTTAAGCTTTAACCAAGCTTGTCTAGAACTTCTACAAGATTTGATCTGTGGTAGAATATGCTTTTTAACACTCATTGCTATGAATGAAAGTGCTAAAGCATCTCTAGCATCCCATCTTGCCTGATCTTCAGTAGCCTAGGAACTGTAGGTAAAGACCTACCTGTGACTCTAGATGTCAAAGTGGTTACCTCTTCTTTAGTTGGCTCTATAATAGTAATTACAGTACCTCTTGAAGTTGCTATAGCTCCTTCTTCACCTTCTGGTCTGGGTCTTGTTAAGGATCCATTGACGATATTCCATAAATCCTTTGTCACTAAAATATTCATCATCATGAAACTCCACATGGGATAATTAGAAGATCCATCCAACTTGTCCTCAATCGCAATTCTAATCTCACTCATCTTAACTAAGTGTGTATGTCAATTATTTCTGATACCAAGTGTTGGAATTTGGGGCCCGGGATCGTTCCAAACTAAAACCTTTTGAGCATACACACCTAATTAATTAAGATGATAAGTGAGAGATAGAAAGAAAGAGATCTTGAGACAAGGATAGAGAACGTACACTGGAAGCTTACTCACTAAAAAATAGATGTCCAAATTAAAACATGGGAGTACTACTCAACCATATAAAGTGGTTTACTCACTAATGGAAGAATATCCAAGAAGATGATGATACAAAATTTAGATTAGGTTGAAATAATCTAAGTGTGTGAAGTGAATGAGCAACAAAGCTAACCTTATTCTCACAAAATAGTGTAACAAAATTGTAAATCAACCAACCTAATTTTGAGATTAGGGTAGAGAAACCCTAAAAACCAAATCTAAGGTTAACTCACAAAAGATAGTTACCACCAACTTGTAGAAGACTTCTTGCTCCAAGAGAGTAGCCTCTCCTTCACCAAAACTTCACCTCCTCAAGAGTGTGTGGACACTCTCTCTTCAAGAAGACCTTCAAACTCTAGATCTTTGAGTGAGTGATAAACAATGAGCCAAGGCTCTCTTATATAGTTTTGTAGCTATGTGAAAAGCAAACATAAAAGCTATCTAAAAGTAGAACATGTGCAATCACCTACGATTGTAATCGAAAAATCAAAATCTCTCGCAATAACGGCTACGTCAAATCAACACGACATTGTCCGTGCTTTTTCACAAAATTTAAAGCTATCGTGATATGCTCCTACTGGGATTTGAACCTAGTTTGGTTATTTGGAAGAGGTTTGTTCTATCCACATCGCCCATCGTGGCTTCTTGAAGCACTTTTAATAAAACATAAACATAAGTTGTTCTGCAGCAGATCTGGGACTAGAAGATTCAACTTCTAAGAAAATTATTGGACCATATGATATTGACTCCAACAATAGACCCATAACTAATGCCACGGGTCCAAGTTCCATAGGTCCAGCATCTACAACATAAATTCCAGCAATCTTCCAATATTGACAAAACATGAACATACCACATTTAATCATACAAATGATGAGACAAAGATAGAGAAAAATTAGACATGTGTAAAGTGTTACGTAAGCCACTCCTTACTCACAGTATCATATATACAAATGTCAATTTACAATGTGGGAGTCAAAATTCTCAACCACTCCATGTGAGAAGAAATAGATGGAAGAGTATATATACAAATGTAACAAACATATTCAGATGTATGGACAGAAATCTGAATATATATATATGAGATGTGTGACCTGATAGGTTATAGAAGAGTTTATATGAGTGACAGAAAGAGGAAGGATCATTCTAAAACTGATAATCAGCAAACCCTCATCTGAACTTAGGCTATGGAAGACCCTAAGTCAGATCCGTGTGAAAAAGATCACATATTTACAAAAGTATCAAAGAATGCTAACAAGTTTGCTACCAGAAATCCTCAAACTCATATGAACATACCTTCTCGAACACCTCATCCAAATATGCATAAACCATACATGTACTAATTCTCTTGTACCTATGCCGAATAGGACTCCTCCTAATATGGATGCCACTGCCTCCATAAACTCCAAGTAGTACCTTTATGCATAAATAGAATATGTACATGAATTCTTAACATAAGATGCAAATCTTATGTTAACCTCCATCCAATGTCTTTGAAGTACACCAAAATCTTCATGTAGAAGACAATCTTCAAATACATCATGTGAATGGCTGATCCACACCACCAAGCTACTGATAGGTAAGTCTTCTCCATAAGCAAGAGTGTGAGCACACTCTTCTTCTCCAAGAAGAACTCCATAGCCGCTCCTCAACATGCTCCAAGATAGCACCATGGCTTCCCCATGTGCTAAGAGCACCACCTCTATTGAGGTACCAAACCTGACATTGAACTAGGTGTAGGATACATGAACAATGAGCCAATGGCTTGTTATATAATCTTTGTGTTCCCTTGAAAAGCTATAGCGAAAAACACATAACGGTACACGATCGTTGATCGTTTCAAAATCGTAATCGAGAAGAAAAAACATCCGCAAAAAATGCCGTTGTTGAATCCGTGTCCTTTTATTTGAAAAGCATGATTTAAAAAAAGATCACACCACTACGTGTTGCCGTCGGGAATTGAACCCGGGTGGGTTCGATATGAGGCCAACAACGTAGCCACTACGCCTACCCAATTTACTTGTACAGATCCTATACATGCTGTATTACTTGAGCAGAAAGAACTATTGAGACATTGTTTTCCAACAATCCCCCCTTCAATGTCAAAATGGTACAAACTGAACTAGATCTGCCAAACTTCATAAGCTTCAAACTTGTACTCCCAAAATTGACGTTCAAATCTTTTCTTCAAAAAGTCTTCTTCAAAACTGAATTTGAATTTCCTTCAAACTTCAAAAACCTGAACTTGCTGAATATGAACCATAATACTTGAGAAAATATGCAAACTACATATCCAATAGTGTATACATCAAGTAATCATTTGCTTGACAACAAATATAGCATGGACTGACTCTGAACCTGCTATCTCTTGTTTTCTCAAACCTGTAAACATACACTAGGATCCACATATTTGCATTTACCTGGAACTGAATCAAGAAATACACTAAACAAAATCAAGAACTGAATCCTGGAACCTGTGACTGACAACTTACAACTTAGTGTATTATGAACACTGTTGGTTCATCTCTGACTGTACTCAAGTCAACTCAAGTCAACTCAACTCAATTCATGAGTCTCATCAAAGTATCATATCTATGATGTCATCAAGACTTCATTCTTGGTCTAACTGTAAGTCCTTCATACCTCTTTCCTTTAGAACCTGGTATAAACATAAATGTGCACACTTATGAAACATACCTCTCTGAAATATCAAGTTTCTCTTCAATAGAACTCTAGAACCTTCTCCTGAACAAGAACACCTAACTGGAACTTTCTCCAGACGTTCTCCTTCTTCCTTCTTCTTTCAAAGCTGGAACATAAAGAGAAACTCACAAAGAAAATATAGGAATACCTGTAGGTATGACTGTGTATTCTTTCATATATGGCTGAAAATAAGTCTTCATGTTTCATCACCCCCCTTGATGATTTAACACTAGTATCCAGAATTCTTAAAATATATCAGACTTTATGAAATCTGGAACGTCTTCCTTCTTTCAATAAATCTGATCTTCAGTGATCAATACCTGTATCTGAAACAAAATCTCTGGACCCTTTTTATTAGCACTGCACAACTGCTAATAGCTTCCACTGTTTCTTCCTCGATCAGCTTTCCATATTAAAGAATAAAGTTAGCTGATCTATTACATGATAACAAAAAACCTTACTGAAAGCATTTTAGGATCCATAATCTTCTGCAATGTAACAAGTATCTTCTTCTATTTCTCTGCAACATAAATATGATAGAACCTGAATCATTGACTTACTTCTTCCAATGCTAAGAACCTTACAAACAAAGGATAGACAACTGACTCATAAATATTCAAGATCTTTTCTGATCATTCAAGATCATTCAAGATCATCCAAGATCATACAAGATCTATCTAGATCTATCAAGATCTCTCCAACAAAATACATGTGTAGAATCTGCTCTCATCAAACCTTCAAGACTGAATGTTTGATTTGCTACCTGAATGTCTCCAAGTGTCCATGCTTTTCACATAAAGTTGTAAAACTTTTCTTTAACAAAATCGTTCCAAGAATCTGCAAATTCTACTTGAAACATAAGTGGATAAACTCTCACCTTGATAACTCCAAAAGTTGCAAGTTGATACTTCATCTTTTCATATTCTTCCCAGGTGAAATGTGATAGTACCTACTTGATTTTCTTTTGGCTAACTCCATTTCTCAATCAAGTGATAGGATCTAAATTGGAAGACCTTTTTGAATACAAGCATGTATACAAAAGTCAAGACAAACATAGAAAGTAGATTCTTCAATTGATTAGTACATCAAAAAATCTGAATTTTTCTGAATTTTTTTTAATTTCCTAAAAATACTGAATATGAGGTAACTTTTCCAAACACAAAACTTCAACCCAAGTCTTCAACATCTGCTACAAAAGACTCTTTTACCTCAAGAGTTAGATATAGAAGAAATATACTTCTCTACAACTTGTCATATACCAAGTAGCTCTGTATTCATACTCCTAGAATTCTTTGAGGGAATATATAGCTACCTGCTCAATATCTTCAACATAACTCATAAACATATGAGTCAAAACATACAAGTTGTCTTCAAAATCTGTTGCTTTTCTTTCTCTCAATGCAATTCTTTGTCAAATCTACTAAGTCATGACCAAGTATAATGCAAACAAGAAACTACTTCTTCTTTAAACTATCTTTACACAAGATGTTCTCGTAGACTTGTCTTTGGGTGTAAAAGATAAAATAGGAAAAGTATATGGAAAATATGAGATGAGGAAGTCTTACTTTTCTTTTGGAAATGTTGGAATTTCTTCTTCTGCATCTTTCTTCCACCTGATGATGATGTCAACATCTTCTCTTCATACCTTTTGTTCTCTTCATCTTGAAGTAGCAAACACTCTTGACTTCTTTAAGTGACCTTTTTCTCTTCCTCTAGTGCTAAGAGTAAGATATAAAATAAACATGGTATACAAATGGAAGTGAACATAGAATCATGTTTTATCATCTCCTCATATCCTTGAATCAAAATTCTGCTTCAAATGACTGATATGCGTAAATTCACCAACCTTTTGTCTCAATGATGAATTTCCTTTCTAGATTTACCACTAGGTAGCATAAGGCATACATCTCCTGCACCCTCCATGTCATATGTCATACCATCAAGCATCTGCACACGTCCATGAGTCTCACATGAGAATCGAAAAAAACACTCACTATGTGGAGTAACATGAAAATTGGCTAATGCATCAAGCAACCAAGCCATATGTGTGCTATCCAATAACAAGAGGAATCATGAGATGAACCATATGAGAAAGTGATATCACCATCGCTGGCATAATCAACTACCATACACTCTCCAGAAATCACTACCTGACCTGCATCACATGCATATCTCTGACGTCGTCGTCGCATCCTCCTGAAGCAACATCGTCTAGTACGGCTCTCGCAGCCAGAGTGCCAACATCGAAGTTGTCGATGTGATCTATGTCTCACATGAGTCAATGGACTCGCATACATATCATGTAGTCTCTTCCATAATGCACTACTCGTCTCCTCATACATCACAGACTCATATATAGAAGAAGCCACATGCACGTGTCCTTCGAAGAAGCCCATACCGTCAACGCAATTTGCGATATATCCCATAATAGCGTTTTTGTGATGTTGATGCAATGCTTAAGGCCATAAGACAGACTTTCATCACATACCTAAGTCTTCATCATCCATTCATCCAATGCGAGGCCTCTTCGATCTTCCTCCTTACGTGGGGAGGGTCGATGCCATTGACTAATTTTATACTATAAATTTCCTCTTTTTTATATAAAAGAAATTATACTATATTTTTTTTTTTAATAAAAGGAAGTTCGGCCTTAGCCTATTCTCTCGGACTTTAATTAAATTAAAGATGAAAAATTACAAGTGAATGGGACTAGTGCCCAAGGGACCCCCAAATCCCACAATGCAGGGGAGGAGTATGGCAAGCTAGAGGGCATTACAGATGAGGCGGATAAATCTAGCATCACCCTCATGTGGGACCCATTTGGGTTTCAACTTGTTGTTTTCAAGGAGATAAATACAGTGATGTATAAACGGTGGAGATCTCTTATCTCGGGAGATTCTTTTACCTAGAAGAAACAAGGAAGTTCGGCCTTAGCCTATTCTCTCGGACTTTAATTAAATTAAAGATGAAAAATTACAAGTGAATGGGACTAGTGCCCAAGGGACCCCCAAATCCCACAATGCAGGGGAGGAGTATGGCAAGCTAGAGGGCATTACAGATGAGGCGGATAAATCTAGCATCACCCTCATGTGGGACCCATTTGGGTTTCAACTTGTTGTTTTCAAGGAGATAAATACAGTGATGTATAAACGGTGGAGATCTCTTATCTCGGGAGATTCTTTTACCTAGAAGAAACAAGGATTTCTCGATCGACCATTCCTTAGGAGTTTGGCCAAAATTGATAGCACATCGCTCCCTCCAAATCTTCTAGAGAGTCTCACCCCTGATGGCGTTCCACAGCCTCGATGAGCAGCCGACCGCCTCACCCAACAACACCTGTTGCCAATTGATTTGGTTCGTGAGTCTCAATACCCAGGTTACATGATGCCAGATAGCACGGGACTTGGGGCAATCGAAGAACAAGTGAGCTAAATCTTCAATGCATCGATGGCAACGCTTGCACCATGGCGGCACACCACAGATTTTGTTAGCCCTTGCATTGGACCAGATACCTTTATGCAAGATCTGCCACATGAGAACGGACTTTTTGACCTCAATTAGGGGGTGCCAAATAGACATGAATTTTAGTTCCCATCGAAGTTTGGTCCAAGAAAGGCACCATCTCTTGTTAAGAGTGTGATGAACATCTAAGTTCTCTTTGAAGTTGGGGATTCTGGATAGTTTCTTTCCATTGCTCCATTTGAGGCCCTCCAGACAAGGAAGATCCTGACCACAGAGAAGGCGGGTAGTTGAGCGGTCCCATGCTAAACATCTGCCTTGAAGTAGTTTCCATTCCTCTAGGGTAACTCTAAGTCTCGGGTCCAAGTCTTCGAACCTAATCCACTGGCTAGTCTCTTGTTTCCAAAGTTGTTTCCACTGTTTGAACCCCTTGTTCCATAGCCGCTTTGCAGTTTGGAGGTTCCAAGACTCCACCCCCCTAATGCCGCCGATCGGGAATCAGATAGAGTCATTTTGTCTTATCCCAGCCGCCCACTTCCACCCATCACTGATTCTGATGAATTGTTTGACCTTGTTCCAACTCTTCCATAAGGATGAATTGTTTGCCCTTGCTCATGCAAGATGACGTTGCTGCCATCGTAATATCGATTAGTCAACTTCTCCGACATTATTACGTAGTCAAAACATAATTGAAATTTATAGTATATCCTGGCGAATTATACTATAAATTTTAATTATGTTTTGACTACTAATCGATATTACGATGGCAGCAACGTCATCTTGCGTGAGCAATTCATACGTTTTCATCCGTGTTTTATGGAGCTGGGAAAAAAACTGCGTAATCATAAATCATGCAGCTTCTAGAAGCAAATACTGTCAACGGAGGAGGGCGAAGGGGACGCACGCCACAAGCCAAGTAAGCGATGCTCAAAAGCCTTGTCTATCTTTGTACAACGTTCAAAAGGTGAGGTGAACTTGGTTGTTGAGACGTGCCCCCGCGGCAGAGAGAGAGAGAGAGAGAGAGAGAGAGAGAGAGAGAGAGAGAGAGAGAGAGAGAGAGAGAGAGTTCTCCTCGTTGAAATTAGTAAACTATGCCCACTCTAGAGCACGAGGCCGTAGCCCACTTTCTGGTGTACTCACCAACGTTTTAAAATATTAAAGTATTTCCAAAAGGCTTAACGTGGCTTCTTCAAGGACATCTCCACAAGTGGATCTCACTCTACTTTTAGTGTGATGAGAAATTCAAAATGCATGAAGGGTGGCTTTACAAGAGCCAAAGGAAGTCCAAAGGATAAGGAAAGAAAAAAGAGAAAAACAGTTTACCAGATTCATTGAGCATGAAATGTAAGTGAGTAAAGAAAAGTTCAACCCGAATCGGGCCTCACCAAGATCAAGAGCAAGCTGAGGTGCGATTGGAACCCTAATAGAGAAAGAGGAGTGGTGAGTCATGAAGACAAAAAAACCATGGTGCTCAATAAAAACGGTGATGAATGCCCAATATAGATTGACAAGCATGACTTCATTGTTAACCACTTTAAAGAGATTTCAGTACCCGCTTCTTCTTTGATCAATAAACAAAAAGATCGCATGAATGTCATCTCAAAGTTAAGAATAAATAAATTCGTGCCTTATATCATTGGATAGATTGATGAACCTTGTCTAGGTCCAAGATCATGAAGTCCATCGATGAACAAGGAGCTAGCACTCATGTATAAGGAAGTGCCAAGCTAGGTGGAGAGAGATCAATCCACAAAAGGAAGTAAGCTCAAAGCTCCAAATGTCTCCCTAGGCAAAGTCTTTGTGAAAAGGAATGCAACATTATCATATGTGGGCACATAAGCCAAACTGATCGCTCAAGTAGAGAACCTCTCCCTGAAATAATGATAGTGCACCTCAATGTGCTTTGTGCAAGCATGGAAAACATGGTTCCTTGCAACTGAGAATGTGCTCTAAGTTTGAGTGAAGATGGTGGTGACAGAAGACAAACCAACACCCAAATCAGTCAAAAGGCATATGAGCCACACATACTCAACAGTAACTATAAAAGTTTCCCTATACTTAGCCTCATAACTAGAAGTGGCCATAGTAGGCTGCTTATTGCTAAACCAAGATATGCATGAGCTACCAAGCATGAAGCAAAAGATACTAGTGGCCACACGAGTGTCATGGCAATCAGCCTAATGTGAGTAAAAAAAAGCATGAAAATCTTGCAATATTGATCCCCCTTAGGATAAAAGAATCCAAGTAATTGGGTACCACTCAAGTAGCGAAAGATGTGCTTAATTCCCTTCCAATGCTTGATACTTAGGTAATGCATAAACTTGCTTCTCTGAGAGATAAAAACCTGAATATGAGACCGGGTTATGCATAAGTAAATCAAGCATCCAACAACATGCTAATAGACAACAACATCAAATGCATCTCCAACATCCTAAGGACTCAACTATAAACATGTTCTCATGGGAGTGGCAATAGGTTTGCAATCTTCAAGGTCAAAATGCTACAATTATGGGCCAATATATTTTGTTTGACACAAAGCGATTCCCCTATCAACTTGCATAAACTAAATGCCCAAGTATTGATGTAAATACCCCAATTCTAACCTCTCAAAAGAGGCATGCAAATTTGCCTTAAATTCAGCAATATGTTTTCCATTAGGACCAATGAGTAGCATGTCATCGTCATATACAACAATGAGTAGAAGTACATCATCTTCATGCTTAATGTATAATTTTCTCTCTATCCGAATGTTCTCAAATCCATGTGCAAGAAAGTTGGTATGTACCTTTTCATACCAAGTATGTGGTGCTTGTTTCAAACCATATAATGCCTTTATCAACCTGCACAGTTTGTTGAAATGCATTTTTAATGTGCAACTAATATACATTCCAACCATGATGGGTTACAAGTGGACGAATGCTACAATTGGCTATCATTAGACATGTGGGAGCAAAGGTCTCATCAAAATCAATGCCTCTCTCTTGAGTGTAACCTTGGCAATAAGCCCAAACATATACATGTCAATTGTTCCATCAGGCTTTTGTTTTAGTTTGTATACCCATTTAGTGCCAATTGCCTTTTTTCCTAGAGGCAAATCACATTAAGGCCAAGTACCATTCTTGATAATAACATCATATTCTCATTATATAGAAGCCATCTAATTTTTTGAATTTTGTGCTTCATCAAAAGAAACAAACTCATTCTCATCACAAAGACTATAGACAACCATTGAATAGTAATCTGATGCAAGTGACTCACTATAAGAGACTTAAGGAGTATTATATGAACAATATAGTAGAAAGAAAATTAATTTTAGCAATGGCAATAACTACAGGTTAACAATGAGGGCAATGTTTGGAGCTAGGCATTGCAATAAAGTTATTTATTTTTTAAAACTTATCTATATTTGTTTTAGGTATTTTGGGTCCTATGATATATAGTAAGGTTGGATATGACTGCATATACCATAAAACACAATCTTATATATATATATATATATATATATATATATATATATATATATATATATATATATATATATATATATATATATATATATATATATATATATATATATATATATATGGAGAGAGAGAGAGAGATTATCATGATTCATAACATAACATTTAACAATGTAACATCATACATGAATGATCATACATCATGCATGAATGAGGAAACATCATACATGATCATTGATACATCATAATAAAAACATAGAGAATCACTATGACAAATTAGGACTCATGGCATAAAACATAAGTGGTAAATGATAAATATGAAGTCACATGTGTTATCACAATAGTAAATACCATAGTGGAAAGCAATGTTGCCTATCATTTCCAAAGTATCAATCTATTTGAAGATGATAAGGCTCAAAAAGAAAATCATACATAAATGAATCTCTTCTCTTCTAAAGCTTTTTATGTCTTCCTCATTCTCCACATTTTTTTGTATTGCATGTATTGAAGATTTTGGATGAGGTTTTAGATCTTGTTTTATCCCTTCTAAGAGGTATATATTTGTTCGTACTTTTTGGATTTAAAAAAATGAATGCAAAGCAACACGTTGTGCACGTAGCAACATTACAAAGTTGCGGCCCATTCGCAATGCAATGCATTGCATTGCAACTATGGATATGAAAAAGTGCATCTAATTTGCTATCTCTCAAAGTTTGTACCATAGTTTTAGCCTCTTCTATGTCAACTCTCTCATCAACAAGTGCATCATGTTAACCTGCATATAAAATGGAATAATGTGCATTATCATTAAGACCATGTAAAGGTTGAGAAATTCCCTCCTTTGCACTAGAAATTGACTTTCCACCTATGAAAAGAGGCAAAAAATTATCATACACATCTTTAGAGCTAATTTCTATCTCCTACTTGGTACATGAAAGCAATGGATGCATTGCATCTTCCATAAAAACAACATCACAACTAACCAAATTGTGCTTAGTCTATGGATTATAAAGACGATAGCCTTTGCATTCAAAACTGTACCCAACAAAAATACGTTTCACTACTTTATCATCCAATTTCCAACATTGTTGTTTAGGCACTATTGCATATGTCAAACAACCAAAGACACATAGATGAATAAAAGATAGCTTGCGACCATGATAATTCTCAGATGGATTGATCTATTGTAGTGCTTTGGTGGGACACCTGTTAAGTACATATGTTGTACACATATCAACTTCAATCTAGAAGCTATGTGGTATAGATTGACTTTTGACCATACACCATGCCATTTCCATGAGGAACCTACTCTTTCTTTTATCAACTCCATTTTTTTGAGGTTTATATGGCACTCTACACTCATATTTGATTCTATGCTCTGAAAAAAAATCATTAAAATCAGAAGACATGTATTCCACCCTCGATCAAAATGGTGGGTGCCCAATTTACATGTTGAAAGATTTTTAGCCATAAGCATGAAGTGTTTGACGCACATAGATACTTTAGAATTTGCTTTTAATGGATACACCCATTCATGCATGGAGACGTCATTAATAAAATTCACAAAGTAAAGGTGGTTCTCAAATGGAGGTGTTTGCATAGGACCATAGACATCACTAGGAACAAGCTGCAATTTACGAGAAGCTCAAACTAAGCCATCTTTTTGGAAAGATACATGTTGCATTTTTCCCAAAAGATAGCCTTTCTAGACATGTTTAGAATGTGAAAAATGTCTGGGAAGTGAGGGCACCATTTTAGATTTCTGCAGGCATAGCAAATTACTAACAAAATTCAGATGATCAAAGCATGCATGGCAAAGCTTTGCATCAGAAATAGCCTAAGAATCTTGAACTATACATACTGAAACATTCATAGATTTTGCATAGTCTATAAGCTTATACAACCCATGACATAAAATGTCAGAATGAATGATAACATCACTAGTTGAAAGATCATAAATTGTACATTTGTCATCAATAAATTAGACAACCAAACTAATCTTACCTAATTTTTAAACTCACAACAAATTTTTCTTGATCCCTAGCACATATAAAGCATCTAACAATGAGAAAGAACTACCATCAGTAGTAGATAATGTGTGCACACGTGATAGTATTCCTTGTGGGGGTAGGCTCAAGTGAACTAAAGAAACTGCAATGTGAGGTAATATGTTTGGTTGCATCACTATAAAAGTACCAAACATCTTATCTAATATAGACATATAATGCTCATGAGAAGTGAGTCATAGCTACAAATAGTAGTAGATTCCCATTCTTCATTCTAAATAAGATTAGCAGACTTTGTTTTAGGTGTACAAGCCTCTCCAAAAACCATTCCAACCTCTTTCTTCTTTGACACTTTTGTAGCCACATTAGGACAATCCTTTATGACATAATTTTTTCCCTTAGAGTATTTGCAAAACTGTTTCTATTTTTTTTTTCCTTCTCATCTTTTTCTTCCTTCTTCGACTGTGCAACATTAGTAGATTTTTTCTTACTTGTAGATGAGCTCCATTCACCTTTGGCCTTTTGAATAGATAAGAAATCTTGATATGCAACATGTGTAATTGACCTACTCTGCATGGACTCATCTTGTGCAACAAAGTACAAGCTAAAACCCCAAAGGTTAAGGCATTTGGATTGCCTTTCGTCATCAATTGAGGAGTAGAAGAAAACACTGATATGAATCTAGAAGATTATTAAGAACATTCTGCACAATCGAACTATCTAGTAAGAAATTATCAGCAGAAATCAACTGCTTCTTCAAATATTTGATCTTTGTTAAAAAAAATCCATAAAATCTCCTTCATTCATATACTCACTCTCCAGCTATTTTCAAAGGTAAGCAATACAAGCCTCATTTTTGGCCTCATATAAAGTTGTATGTGTATCTCAAGCATACTTTATTGTCTTGTAGGAGCATAACACCATCTTCATCACCTATAATAACTGTATTTACAAGTGTAGTAGGACATGTTTCAACACCATACATAATATTCCACAACCATACTTTCCATGAAGATAATAAATATTCTATCTCTCAAGTTGGAGAGCTAGAAATAAAGAGAGGATTAACTCCTAGGAGTTTGAAAGTAAATTGTAAAGAATGGAGATGTAAAGCTTGATCTAAATGTATGACTTGAATAAAAGGAACTAAAAGATGGTCTTTTGAAAAGCCAAGCATTGAAGAAAAATTCTTAAAGAGCATCCTTGAAACCTAAGTTCAAATCAAACAAAAAATAAATAAGAAAGGTCTAGTTACGATGTCAACATAGCACATCTTAATAGATCTAGAGTACAAAGGGAGAGAGCTCTTGATTGATCAAGAATATCACCATGGTTTGAAATCTCACACGTCCAAAAAGATTAAGTATCAATCCAAATATTGAAGAATTGATTGGAATAATCTATTCCTATAAATACTTGTGACCTTAAAGATACTAGGGTCTTTTCCAAAAAATTGTGTTCCGTTTTTGGGCATAGTAAAAGGAAGTTATTTGGAAGAGAAAGTAAAATATATTGGAAAATATATTTTAAGTAATTGGATTCTTCAAATGTAAGATTGATCCTCATGGAATTTAGTCATTTAAAGTGGAATCTAGCTCAAAACTATGTAAACTTTCACAATAACAATAAAACCGCTTTAAGTGCACTCTTCAAAAACTCTCCAAACAAAGAGGGTACTATGTCCTCTTAAGAAAAGGAGTAGATCTTCAACCTATACCACTTCAATTTTTGTTCATGGTATATAAAAAGAATCCCATCTATTTAGATTGATCTTTTTAGTAAAGACAAATTGCAAGAAAACAATCCACCCGTTTCACTAAAAAAAACGTATAGGGTATGTGTACATATAGAAAAAGGGAGGGAAAATGATTTTGGGATGGGTTTATGAAGAATTCATCTTTCTTTTAGATCAAGATAGAGTTTGAGTAGACAAATGAATCTCATAAAAAAGCCTTAAAGCTACCAAAAAGAATATTTCTATTTTGATAGGTTCATGCATAAGTGGTGCACATAAATGAATGAAGATAGGAATTTAGTTGGAGACACTTAGGATCCACCGAATTCACACGTTTTTCATAAGGATACTCCATTTTCTCATAGCTTAAATAGTGAAATAGTTAGGGTTATAATGTTCTACCCTTGTCATTCTTTCAATACTTTGAACTTAATTCAAATGTTTGTGTGCAAAATTCGATGAGGTTTTGAAGCATTTGGGTAGGGATAAGACCACACATGGATTCTTCTCTTTTTGGATATAACTAGGATAGTATATCCTTTTGAATAAAGAGTAGAATGAAAGAGATGAAGACCATGATAAATGAGACTAATCATGGTGCATGAGGGAATACCCCAAGCTATATATCTCCACTCATATTTTTGAGGATGAAAATACTTTTAAGGGGAGGGAAATGATGTATCATTACATGGGTTTAAGGGGTAGAAAAATTGGGTTTGTAGGTTTCAAACCCTCAATATAAATTGCTTATTTACCCATGTTTGAAGTTTTGTGAACCTTAGGGTTGATTTCTATAAGTTTAAGTACCTTGGGATTTATTGGAAGCTTCTCCTAGCCACTTGAATTGTTTGTTAAAGATTTGAGGTACTGTTCATTTAGGATACTTGTGAATTCATTTGCTTTCCTAAGTTTGGAATCCATGTGATCACATTGGGCATCCATATGATGGAAGGTACACATATTCCCTTGTCATTTAGCTACCCCCTTGGCCATCGAGCTATAGATTGGAGGGGTTGCCTTGGTGGATATGTGCATCTATAGTGGTTTCACTAGTTAGAATCCTTATTTTGATTCATTATGGAGGTTATGTTCCTTCCATAACATTCCATATATTTTTGTATAACAATTGGCTATTTTCAAATTTACCTCTTTCTTAGGTTTCAAATGTGTGTACCTCCCTCCTCTCTTACACTTCGCTGATGCATAATTTGGTTCTACATTTTTTCATTTACCTTTGCAAAATGTTTTTTGCACACTCTTTATCACTGTTGAGCACATGATGTGGAGTCCATCCACATAATTCAAAAGATAGAACTTCATTTAGTCCACATTATTTAAATGATACCACCTCGTTTAATCCACTTAACGCAAATGATACCCTTCATGTAATCCACATAATTCAAATCAATCCACAACATTTACTCTACTTAATGCAAATGAATCTATGTCATTTAATCTACATAATTGAATTGAATACATATCGTTTTCAATATGGTCTTAATCCATCCATCATGGATATCTTTAAACCATGCCGACTTAGATTTGATAAGAATCTAAGTAGTTCATGTGCGTCCAATCTTTTTGATACATCTCTGTCAGAAGCTAGTTCTAAAGCATATTTGAACTTGTAAATCCCATTTCTACTTAAATCTATATATTTTGAGAGTTGCAGTAATAGTATCAAACCCGTAAATGTCTCCTCAGTTTTATTAAAAGGTGAAGGACTGTATATAGCTATCACTACAACATATCAAGGGTATACCGAGGCTTCTACTAAGGAAAATGAACGGGCATAATTTTTCCGCGACGTCGGTATCGCGGTCAGTATGGGCGTCGGAAACATAACGTCGGTATAGTCATCGGTACAGGTGTCAATATGAGCGTTGGTATGCACGTCGGTATAATCGTCGATAATACCGAAGCTCATACTGACACCCCTACTGGGTGTACCGATGCCCATACCGACGACCATATCTGCACAAATTTTTTTGGGCAGAGTGTGTTGTCTTTTGCTACAGCATGATGTTGTTTAGCAAAAGACAATACACTCTGCCCAACTCTAAATCGAGTACATGTGTTATGCACTCTAATAGCAACCAAAACATGATTTTATATGAGCAAAAATGAACCATGAATCATGTACAAAAAGTTGTATATTCCATAAATGAAGGATGTAGAAGAGTGTGACAAAGCACTTCCATATAGGAATCGAATACAAAATTATGGTACATCATTGCCACATAGGAGTGTAATACAAAATTGTGGCAATGTGACAAAGCACTTCCATATAGGAATCGAATACCAAATTATAGTACATCATTGCCACATAGGAGTGTAATACAAAATTGTGGCAAAGCACTACCATACATATACATAAGGGGATCAAAACATTTACACCTGCAATCCTGCAACAAAGCATGTGTAAAATGAGACAACTTGACATGACATTTATAAACAATAACTAAAAATATGAAACCAAGCTATAAGTTTACCTAATCATAGATTCTCCCATGAAATGATTGCATCCCGTCCCTCTAAGTCTTGCAACAGTGTAGCCAATCCATGACGATATCTGTAAGATTCTTCGGTTCGCGACGAAGGACGACCCACTGCCAACTCCTATAATAAATATGCAAAATGTTAGATGAACATACATGATGTGTTGAACACAAAAAAATTCAATAATTAACATGATACTTACAAATTGGTAGCACATATTGTCGTATCTGCCGCTACCTAAATGTGACGTTCCAACCATATCCAAACGTGTGGCCACCGCATCTATCTGTTTACGATATCAATCAGGAGTATATTGCTGCTCATCCTGAATCGATTCCCACTCTTCAACATCTAACCACACAGGCTTCGCTAAGCCTGCTCTAAAAGCATCGCGAGCTTTCGACCAACGATGAGACATCACCTCGCGTGCCGTATGCTGAATCCATTCCGAACTCACAATAGGATTCCCAAGTGTTGGCCGATACTCTTCATATATCGATTGTGTGATATAGTTTTTGGAATCACTATCCTGTTCGCTCCATTTTAACATTACAAAATGTCCAAACTCTATGGAGCAAAGTTGTCGAATGCGCTGACGCATTGACTTCCCGATTGCATCCATGACTGGAGCTTCATTACGTATGTGATAGATTTTGGAGTCGTCATGGTCATGAGCTCCCAAAGGTTTACCTGAAGATCACATCTGATCCAATGTGAAGATCCCATCTGATCCAATGTGTGTATGCATATGCATGTCTATATGCATATGCATTGTGTATGTGTGTATGCATATGCATTGTGTGTATGCATATGCATTGTGTATGCATATGCATTGTGTATGCATATGCATTGTGTATGCATATGCATTGTGTATGCATATGCATTGTGTGTATGCATATGCATTGTGTATGCATATGCATTGTGTATGCATATGCATTGTGTATGCATATGCATTGTGTATGCATATGCATTGTGTATGCATATGCATTGTGTATGCATATGCATTGTGTATGCATATGCATGTGTATGCATATGCATATGCATATGCATGTGTATGCATATGCATATGCATGTGTATGCATATGCATATGCATGTGTATGCATATGCATATGCATGTGTATGTGTATGCATATGCATGTTGTATGCATATGCATGTGTATGCATATGCATGTGTATGCATATGCATGTGTATGCATATGCATGTGTATGCATATGCATGTGTATGCATATGCATGTGTATGCATATGCATATGCATGTGTATGCATATGCATGTGTATGCATATGCATGTTTGTATGCATATGCATGTTTGTATGCATATGCATATGCATAATGTGTATGTGTGTATGCATATGCATTCTGTATGTGTGTATGCATATGGATTGTTCGGATGCATATGCATGTGTGTATGTGTGTATGCATATGCATGTTTGTATGCATATGCATGTGTGTATGTGTGTATGTATATGCATTGTGTATGTGTGTATGCATATGCATTGTGTATGTGTGTATGCATATGCATGTTTGTATGCATATGCATGTGTGTATGTGTGTATGCATATGCATTGTGTGTACGCATATGCATTGTGTGTATGCATATGCATGTGTGTATGCATATGCATGTGTGTACGCATATGCATTGTGTGTATGCATATGCATTGTGTGTATGCATATGCATTGTGTGTATGCATATGCATTGTGTGTATGCATATGCATTGTGTATGTGTGAATGCATATGCATTGTGTATGTGTGAATGCATATGCATGTGTGTATGTGTGTATGCATATGCATGTTTGTATGCATATGCATGTTTGTATGCATATGCATGTTTGTATGCATATGCATGTTTGTATGCATATGCATGTTTGTATGCATATGCATGTGTGTATGTGTGTATGTGTGTATGCATATGCATTGTGTATGCATATGCATTGTGTATGCATATGCATGTGTGTATGTGTGTATGCATATGCATTGTGTATGCATATGCATTGTGTGTATGCATATGCATTGTGTGTATGCATATGCATGTGTGTATGCATATGCATTGTGTGTATGCATATGCATTGTGTATGTGTGTATGCATATGCATGTTTGTATGCATATGCATTGTGTGTATGCATATGCATGTGTATGTGTGTATGCATATGCATTGTGTATGTGTGTATGCATATGCATTGTGTATGTGTGTATGCATATGCATTGTGTGTATGCATATGCATGTTTGTATGCATATGCATGTTTGTATGCATATGCATGTTTGTATGCATATGCATGTTTGTATGCATATGCATGTGTATGTGTGTATGCATATGCATTGTGTATGTGTGTATGCATATGCATGTGTGTATGCATATGCATGTGTGTATGCATATGCATGTGTGTATGTGTGTATGTGTGTATGGATATGCATTGTGTATGTGTGTATGCATATGCATTGTGTGTATGCATATGCATTGTGTATGCATATGCATTGTGTATGCATATGCATTGTGTATGCATATGCATTGTGTATGCATATGCATTGTGTGTATGCATATGCATGTGTGTATGCATATGCATGTGTGTATGCATATGCATGTGTGTATGCATATGCATGTGTGTATGCATATGCATGTGTGTATGCATATGCATATGCATGTGTGTATGCATATGCATATGCATGTGTATGCATATGCATATGCATATTCATATGCATGTGTATGCATATTCATATGCATGTGTATGCATATGCATAATGTGTATGTGTGTATGCATTGTGTATGTGTGTATGCATGTGCATCTGTGTATGCATGTGCATGTGTGTATGCATATGCATGTGTGTATGCATATGCATTGTGTGTATGCATATGCATTATGTGTATGTATATGCATGTGTGTGTATATGCATATGCATTGTGCATGTGTTTGTTTATACATATGAGAGTGTGTATGTATATGTGTATGTGTGTATGCATATGCATGTGTGTATGCATATGCATGTGTGTATGCATATGCATGTGTGTATGCATATGCATTGTGTATGTGTGTATGCATATGCATGTGTGTATGCATATGCATGTGTGTATGCATATGCATGTGTGTATGCATATGCATGTGTGTATGCATATGCATTGTGTATGTGTGTATGCATATGCATACACACATGCATATGCATATACACATGCATATGCATGTGTATGCATATGCATGTGCGTATGCATATGCATGTGTGTATGCATGTGCATGTATGTGTGTATGCATATGCATTGTGTATGTGTGTATGCATTGTGTATGTGTGTATGCATATGCATGTGTATGCATATGCATTGTGTATGTGTGTATGCATATGCATGTGTGTATTCATATGCATGTGTGTATGTGTGTATGTGTGTATGTGTGTATGTGTGTATGGATATGCATTGTG
Source organism: Ceratopteris richardii (assembly GCA_020310875.1). Classification (NCBI taxonomy): domain Eukaryota; kingdom Viridiplantae; phylum Streptophyta; class Polypodiopsida; order Polypodiales; family Pteridaceae; genus Ceratopteris; species Ceratopteris richardii. Next base: position 38,317 of record MU261892.1, read on the forward strand.
TATGTGTGTATGCATATGCATTGTGTGTATGCATATGCATTGTGTATGCATATCCATTGTGTGTATGCATATGCATGTGTGTGCATATGCATATGCATGTGTGTGCATATGCATATGCATGTGTATGCATATGCATGTTTGTATGCATATGCATATGCATAATGTGTATGTGTGTATGCATATGCATTGTGTATGTGTGTATGCATATGCATTGTGTACGTGTGTGCATTGTGTATGTGTGTATGCATATGCATTGTCTACGTGTGTGCATTGTGTATGTGTGTATGCTTATGCTTCTGTGTATGCATATGCATTGTGTATGTGTGTATGCATATGCTTGTGTGTATGCATATGCATTGTGTATGTGTGTATGCATATGCATGTGTATGCATAGTGTGTGTGTGTGTTTGTGCAGGTGTGTGTGCATATGTATGTATGCTTGGGATGAATTAGGGACTTTAAATATAGATACTTCGGACAGTTACATGGAAGGTCTACTTTCAAGGTAATTGTGAGTGTCAACAAGTTTCATAATATCACGGGTTAAATATTCCATAGTAAAAGGAATGGGATAAGTTCCCCCTTTATGCTGAAGTCCCCCCTATATCGTTTAACTACTGTGCAGCAGAAAACATCATTGTACCGTTGGCTCGTCGAGCCAGCAAAAAAGGATTGATTAATTATCTATGGTATCGATCAGCAGCAATCATATATCGTAATTATCTATCGTCATAGCAAGTCTTTATTTACGATGCAGGGCAAACGAATTCTATACATCATAACATGGCGATATATTTCAGGCTATATTCAAAGGACTGGACAGCTTAGATATCATGTGCAAAGCTGTGGGCAACTTAGACAGCGAAGACTTTATGTGCAACATTATGGGAGTCTGGGAGACGACCTTCCTCCAGCAAAAGTGCAGCTCACTTAAAAGCTCGAGCTCTGTATAGACACGTACGAATACAGACGGAATTGGGGTCGTGACGTGACAAAGTCAGCGGAGCAAAAACAGGGAGAGAATTGTGGCTTTGTCTCAAAGGACACCTGTGACTTTGAAGTAGTGTGATGGATCATGGATGTCACCTCCCTTGGCTTAACCTTCGAGGTCCCGTGCGCTGGGCATGCGAGCCTATTCATGGGGGGAAATACAGCTTCAAATATTATAGACATCGTGCACGTCAGGAATGGCGTCCTTGTGCAAAGCATGCATGCACGCCCTGACTAAAACAGATATTCCAAAGTAAGAACAAAGGAGAACCGTAATGTGAAGGCTGAAACAGGTAAGGCGTTGACTAATAGATAGTACATCCGGTTCAACGTCACCTTGCATACGCAATTCATACGTTTCGCCCTTGTTGTCGAATTACGTCATAATAAATGATGGAGCTTGTGGACATTAATACTCGGCTTCAGATCGTGTTTCACATTATTCAACCCTTAAAGGATACAGATTATAAAATCAAACTTGTTTAAAAAAGACAAGACATTGTCACTCAAAAGGGCGAAGAGGCACAAGCTTCATAAGTTGATTGCAACGACGAAAAACTACAGAAGCATTAAACCATCTTTGCGATTCGAAATTACACCCTCTAGTAAAATATGTGTGAGCGATTCGACATGTTTTTCCTTGATCGGAGAGCGAAAGCGTTGTCGATATTTGTACAATATTCAAAAGGTGACACTGATTCTCTAAACGTCCCAGATATAGGCGCCAACACACACACATAGAGAGAGAGAGGGGAGGAGAACCAATATATGATTACTTAATGATTCCTTTTTCGCCAAGCTGGAAGTGTCATGTCTGCTGCACACATAGAGAGAGAGAGAGGGGGGAGGAGAACCAATATATGATTACTTGTTTCCTTTTTCGCCAAGCTGGAAGTGTCATGTCTGCTGAATGGCTGCGTGGCAAGTCAATTTTTCTAAATTTTCGATTATGGTAGCCTAGCAGTGGGGAGTTTTCGTTTATATAATTAGTTATCTGTGATCCTTTTTCTTTTCCACCTTACACTCCATTTGCTATTTATTCTACTCATTAGAGCATCATGCAGATGCCCATAATTACAATGATTCGAGTTTGTTTAATTTACGTACTGCCTGTAATCCACTCATTAAAAAAGCATGTATGTAATTTCCTTCCCGGAGAGAAAAAGGGAGAGAATTATTTCGTTACAAAACCTTCTAATTCTTAACTCTCTCGAGTGACTAGGATTTCAGCTTGACCAAGAGAAGGATAACACCCTCTTTGGAATTAGAAAATTATTCATTCAGCAACAATGGATCTTCGCTCTACCTTTAGTGCGATGAGAAATTGAAAGTGTTACCAAATTGAAAATGGATCTTCATGACTATCGTCTTAAGGTTAAGAACCAAAAAGATCTCCTCTTATAACATCATTAGATGGATCAATGAACCCTTCTCTAGGTCCGCTATCATGGACTCCATTAACTCTCTCCCTAAAGGGAAGAGTCCAAGCTTCGAAAAGGCCATTAATGAGCTCGTGATAAAAGCCTATAAACACATACTTATTGGGCCTGTCAACTTCTTTTGGAAAGAGGCCACTAAGCTTGGTCCCCTTCTAGGATGACTAAATACATGTAATTATGATTTTTCACCAAAAGGACAACAAGTATTGGACTGGAAACTAGAGAGCAATAAAGATGCTCTAGGCAAGGTATAAGATTATCCTTAAAGCACTCAAAACATCAAAGTTGAAATCATCTGTAGCATTTAATTCATAAAAAGAAAAAACCTTTACCAAGGGTAGGCGTAGATTCAAAGCCATCATTGACATTTGGGGAGGGATAGAGCATGCCAAAGAATCCATCCAAGGCCCATTGTTCTTGCAGATTGAATTTGACAAAGCATTTATCAGCCCAAGCGAGATTTCAACCTTGAATCGCTAAGAGATGGGTTTTGGGAATATGTTTAAATGGCATTGATCCTTTGGAGCAATGCCAAAAATCAGATCAATATCAATGGTAAGATCTCTACTTCTTTTAAACTCAAACAATTAATTAGACAAGGCTTCTCTCTATTCCCCTTTTATTCATCAATGTTGTAGATGAATTCATAATCCTAGTGGAAATGGGTGTTGGGCCTCAGGTAAAATAAGTACTCCATCTAACTTTATGCATCAAGACTTAGCTCAATCACTAAAGCGCCTAGAAATTTTGCATGAAGGGATTTTGTAACTAGAGATACCTCTAAAACAGTATTCATACATCTATCTAGCAGACTCCCTTGTTTGCAAACTATGGACAACACCAAGGATGGATCTAGGACTTTCAGATCATGTGAGAAACTGAGCTAGAAGAGATAAGGCCTAGTGCCTCATGGAGAGCTTCTTCTCCATCATATGTGACACAAACATTGTATAATTTGTTTGGGCCATCTAGTCGATGATTTGATCGTGGTGTGAATTTGAGCACACTAATGTCTAGTCACAATATGTTTTTGTACATACTTTAGCTACAGTCTCCCCATAACATGTGAGATGATATTATGCATGGAATAGGTGATCTAGTAGCGGTGGTGGTGGTGGAGATTATGGTTCTATTGGCAAGTTATTTCATCTATGCAATCCACAACCCGAGACACATGTTTAGGGTAGCCTGGTTAATAAACCTTTTATTATGGGATGGAAATCCAAACATGCATGCACTATCTTGATGAGGCATAGTATAACAGTATCATGTCTGATAAAGATTATTTTAACTATATTACCTATTGCATATTAGGAATATCAACTTGCATCAGAATCCATTCAGGCCCCTCAAATATGGATGAAAAACAAATACAAGATTGTCTGAAACAACATCATGATATGGCTCAATATGAATTTAGAGGATGTAAATCAAAACCTTCATACATATCATAGTCAGAGTGGATCAACTTACAGATGAAGATTCTATAAAACATGAACAATAGAGGGGGAGCCCTCAAGCTCAATTGTGGGGCATAGGAACATCAAATCTAAGAAGTGCAAGCATGTCAACATTTCACTATGACTTGGTAACTATTATATACCTTTTAGTTTTTTTTTTTGCATATTTTCATTTTGTTTATATATATAACTTCCTTTTAGTTTTAATGCAAGGGCTAAGATGTGAAACTTGTTGTGAAAAGGAAGATAAAAGATTAAAAAATGCTCTATACACATACCTTTTGGATTCAGAAGAGCAAGACAATAATATTCATTTGGAAAGACTCATAGGAGGAGGATCACATATTTACCACATATAATTTTCAGCCATGTATTATATTCTTGACATGTATTACTTCACACATTATTTTTATTTCAAATATGTATTATATTTCGGATAATACTATTTTAGACATGATTTTTATTTCAAACATCTATTACTATACGCATGTATTATTGCATACATGATTTCTATTTCAAATATGTATTACTCCAGACTTGTATTATTGCAAACATGTGCACATATTATTTTTGTCTTAATGATGCTATTTTTTTATCAATTCTATCATTTTTTATGACTTTCTTGCTTGGTTGCATAGGTGTATAGTATGTACAAAGGTACATTTTTAGGTGTGTATATGTCTTCTTGTATGAGTATCTAAATGTATATAGTATATGTGTGTGAGTACACTTGTGTATATGACAATGCATACAAGTGTGTATCCAAGTATACACATGTATTTTATATGATGTTCAAGTACGTATATGTGCTGGTGAATACCTATCCAGGTGTGTGCATCATGCAAGCCTAAACATGAAACCTTTGGTAAATTAGAACTTATCATACCTCTTAGCCATTGTCTATTAAACCTTGGCACTTCTTGCTTTAAGGATCATCTTTTTTCTTCAATTGAGCTTTTGGAAAAATGATTTGTATCGATGCTTGCTTGCCTCAAGGCCCATGGCCTATGTGCTTTATTCCCTTCTTTCATTAATCTCCTACTCAATGTTCAAGATCATTCAATGAAAAGAGAAAAATTGCTTTTGTAGGAAATCTACTCCCTCGAGAGTTGCATTTTCTTTACTTTTGTATTTGCACTTTATTAGGAACTCATTGTAAAACTCAACTCTTGTATCTTTATCTTGAATGTATGATCTCTATTCAAGCTCATGTGGATTATTAAAATGCAATAAGTCCTATAATTTATTTTGAAGATACTTAATTATCAAAGTCAATCACTTTCCATTTCACTTATCAAAAATGAAGTATTGGATGACTTTGATACTTTTTAGGAAGTTGAAGTTAATAGGATACTATTCTTATTTCTTCAAAATTATAGAGATCCAAAATACGATGGTCTTGCCTTAGTTATTTTTTTTTTTTTTAAATCAACCCTTGGTAAGCTTGTTCATAGAATTCAAGGGTTACGTCAATTCTTTAGGATCTTCATATTCTCTAGCTTGATCTTTGGATTTCTTTAGATTTCCTTGGAAGGATTTAGATAATTTCACTTCTTCAAGAAAATCACTGATTTCTTATGTATTTTTAATATACACTCAAGGTGTATGAGGAGTTTTTCATACATTCAAAAAAGGCACTAAAGATTTGAATCGATCTCAGAACTTTAGCCATAGGTATGTTGGTTGATAAGTCTTCTACCACGTTGAAATTCCATTTTTTGTACTCAAGTTCACAATCGAATTTGCATTGTATCTAAGTATATCGGTTGTATTGCTTTGTAAACCACTTAATAGTCCCTAGGTCAAAAATTATTGTTATCTTGGCTCCATGAAAGTAACGGTTGAAGTAATTCGATGATGATGCAGCACAGTGCGCTCTCCCTTCTTGAGAGATCCATGATAATATCCTCGGAGTACAAAACAGAGCTCCTAGGGCTGCACATGGTACTCCGCACGAGTAATGCGCATGTCAAGAATACATTTGGCATCCCCCAAATCCTTCATATCAAATGTCTAACTCAACTTCTTTTTGAGAATTGACAAATCATAAGAGGACTTCCCAGCAATCAATATATCATCGACATAAAGTATGAAGCATATCAAGCTCCCATATGAGCATCTCTTTGTGTAGAGACAATGATCCTCATTGCTTCAAGAATATCCATGAGAATTCATAAAAGCATCAAACTTTTGGTACCATTGTCTAGGGGACTGTTTAAGTCCATACAAGCTCTTCTTAAGTTTACAAACTAGACTTTCCTTGCCATGAATTACATAACCCTCTAGTTGTTCCATATAGATCTCATCTATAAGATCTCCATGCAAGAAAGTAGTTCTCACATCCATTTGGACTAGCTCTTATAAGTCCTCCATTGCAATGAATCCAAGCAACATGCGCAGGGTAGTCATCTTGACCACTAGAGAGAAGATTTCCTTGAAATCAACACCATGTTGTTGCTTAAAATCCATTGCAACAAGTCATGCTTTATACTTTGGAGAAGCACTATCTGATGTGAATTTCAGCTTATATACCCATTTACATGGTAAAGCTTTCCTACCCTTTGGCAAAGGTACTAAATCCCAAGTACCATTCTTGTGAATAGAATCCAACTCACTCTTCATGGCACGCTCCCACTTGACATGATCCTCTGTCTGCATAGCCTCTTTGTAGCAAGAAGGATCACCGGCATCTATTAGCATAAGAAAATCTAAACTTGGAACATATCTATTAGGTGGATGTGAGACACGTGCAGAACATCTCAATGGTTGCTCAACAGGAACATGTGCATACTGATTTGAATGGACATTCTCTTGAACATCCCTATGTGTAGCATTTTTATGCATGCTAACCGAAGAACTAGTATCCTCAAACACCACTCTTCTCACTTCAACCTCCTTAATAGGCTCTTTATGCATCTTAGACTCATTGAAAATGACACCACTACTTCTGATCATTGATATTCGTGTTTCAAGATCCCATAAGCGATATCGAAATTGTCCTTCTCGACCATATCCAAGAAAAATGCATTTCTTTGACTTATGGTCCAACTTTTGTCTAAGATTTTTGGGTATATGAACATATGTTTCACACCCAAAAACTCAAGATGATCATAATATGGTGGCTTCCCTGTCCATAATTGTTGTGCCACTTTCAGACCTTTGGCAGTACTAGGTGAAAGGTTAATCACATGAAATGCAGTCAATACTGCTTTTGCCCAAAAGCCTTGTGAGAGGGTTGCATGATGCAACATAGAGACTACTCTATCTTGAATAGTTCTATTCTTAGCTACACCATTATGTACTAAGTTGTAAACTCTCTACGAATTTCTCTAGATTGACAAAAAAAGTTGAATTCATGTGAGGTATACTCACCCCCGTTATCTGAACGTAAAGCCTTAAGCTGAGTTCCTTTTTCAGTCTCAACTGAAGCAAGCCATTTCCTAAAAGTAGGGAATACCTCATACTTCGATTTGATAGCATATACCCAAACTTTTCTAGTAGCATCATCTATGAAAGTGACAAAGTAAAGAGAACCACCTAAGGACCTAGTGGGCATAGGACCACACACATCTATATGAACGAGATCTAAAGGCTGAATTGAAGAGTCAATGCTTGTTCTATGCACATTTATGGTTTGCTTTCCATATTGACAATGCTCACAAAATGAAAAATCGGAGAAAGATAACACATGTAAGTAGCCAGAACCAGAAAGATTTTCCATTCCACTACGAGATATATGGCCCAAATGACGATGCCAAATACAAGACATAGGTTGTTCAGTAGTAGCTTACAAGTTTTATTTCTGTGATAAAATAAAGGATAAAGTAAGCCAACTTTGCTTCCTTTTTCAATAACCATATTGCCCTTTAATATATGAAAGGACTAAGCATAGAAGAACACCTTGTAACCAAGGTCATCAAGTTGATCAACTGACATCAAACTACGTGATAAGTGAGGTACATGGCATACATTATGCATAGTAAATTTTGAACCATCAATGAACTGCACAACCACATCTCGATCCAGTCCCCACAACATCACATTGGTAAGAGTCACCAAGTCTCACGGTACCAAGAGATTTTGTTGCATAATTAGAGAACCATTCTCTATGTGGTGTCACATGGAAAGAAGCACCAGAATCTACAAGCCACGTGTGGGAAAGAGAATCAGCCATAAGAGCCTCAGTTGGCATAGTACTATCAAGTGTCAACACATCAGCATCATCAAAAATAGCATTAATTTCTTCAATCTTCATAGTCGAAGTAGATGGTGCAAGTAACTATTTAACATGCCCATCAACATTCTGTCCTTTACCTTTAGCATTCTTCAATGCATAACAGTCTTTCTTCATGTGTCATTTCTTATGACAATAATGGCATTCGATATCCCTCTTCCTTGATTTACTTCTACTCTTATTCCGTTGACCATTCTTTTCCTTGTTCTTGCTCTTCCCACGTGGCTAATTCTTTCCTTGGTAAGAATCACGAACATTATATGCATCTCCACTCTGAGTGCCAACCATAGATTTTCTATGAATCTCCTCACTCAAGAGTGCTCCACATATGTCATCATAGATGAGTTTACCACCAGGTGCACTATTGCTAATACCTGTGCAAAACGTATCCCATGATGATGGCAAAGTGCATAACAACAATATTGGTTTCATTTCATTAGATTCCATATCCATTTTCTGAGCCTGTAACTAGGAGAATATAGCATCAAACTCATTTAGATGAGAAGCAACACTCTCTGTGTCCTTCATACAAAGGTCATATAATTTTCTCATCGAATACACTTTATTTGATGCCATCTCTTTTTCATATTTATTGCATAACATCTTCCAAAGCTCCTCTGCACTTTCATAGTCTAATATTGTAAAGTAAACATTATTTGCCAAGTGCAAGTGAATGGTAGACCTGGCCATTTCATCTAAATCATCCCAATCATCTTCATCCATGTCAGCAAGCTTCTTCGAAATTCCATTTACTAGCTTCCATTGCCTCCTTTAAATCAACACATATTTAATCCGATTCTTCCATAGAGCAAAGCTTGTGCCTTCAAATTTTCGAATCTCAAAATACTCTTTGCCCTGTAAGTTATATCTCCTCCTCAAAACACTCGCACTAGACCCTGATTCACCAGATGTGCTTGAGACCTTTGATGCCACGATGGTAGAGAAATAAATAGAATGATAATGGAGTTAGAAGAGTTCAAACACCAACAAATAAGTGTATCAAGGAGTAAATCGACCACTGTATAGTTGACCAAACCAAAAAATCTAGAAAAGTTTTGCCAGAGTATCGTCTAAAAAATGTGTTGGTGCAAATACCAAGCCTACACACTTGGCTAGATATAAAGACTTTATGTACAAATGATTGAAAACCCATGAGAACCATTGCTATGGATTCTTTACCTTTTATCATTTGTAAAAGTCTATTTAACTTAGAGGAATATATGTAGCTACCACTAAACTCGTGGACGTTGTTACATGGAAAAGCTATGACTTTATTTGGAGAGAATATCTCCTAGATTAGAGGATCACTTTTTTAGAGAAAGCCAATATTGAATTCAAATTCAAAATTCAAATGAATCATCTATAAAAGATGAATGTAAAACTCGCGGGATAGATCACTCGATATCCGAGTCTTTGTTGATCTCATTGTAGGAGAGTGTGGCTTAATTCATAGCCTACACCTTTCAGTATCATTGAGCATTGTTTATCATGTCAGTGATCATGTACAACATTGTTTCATAATACAATAGATCATCCATTATATCTCCTAGTCTCTCTATTATTGTCACTCAGAACAGTCATTTTCTATTGCTCATATCTCAGTCAATACTCCACCATTTTCAATGTTCTATAGCTTGTTGGAATCAGCTCTAAGTCCTCTACATGATGCCAAATGCTGAAGACATTCCATTTGGTAAATTTGGAGAAAAGCACGTCGAGCTGATCACTGGTCAATCTCTGTAGAGATCCTAAAAAATCAAGGGAATGCTACACTTGCTAAATTAATTGCTCTGTTTATAGTACATCATTTTGAGTGATTCCACTTGGAATCTTTAGCTCATTAAGCTAATTGGATATCCCCAAAAAGGAATGTTTCTAATTCCTAGTGTAATGGAAGCACTAAGCTTAACAAGCAGTAGGTATGTGTACCAAAATAAAATTTTTTTCATGAAATTTGAATTGGAAGTAGTCTGTTTTAAATCAATCATTCTCACATCATTTCCAAAGTACATAGGCACTTTTTTAGTGTCATTGGAAAGCTAAGAGGGCCTACAAATCAACTCTGAAGCTAAAGAGGGCTGGTACAAAGCAGGGATTAGTAGTACCAACTCATTTTCTAGAGTGTACATCCATCTTTTCCAACAGTGGTATCAAAGCAAAGCTAAGGTAAAATGGGAGATGGTTTTCCTTCTTTCATTGATAAATTGGACACGAACAACTACTAAGCATGGTCCTTGAGGATGAAGACATACTTGCAAGGAAGGAGTCTCTATGGATACATCTGAGGAGATGGGGAGATGCCCATTTTCAGAAGCAAAGGACAACCTACAAGAGAGGAGCATGAAAGACTCAATTCATGGTGTGCCAAAGATGCATTAGCAAGGTCATACTTACTTAAATCAATCTCTAATTTTCTTCTTCCACACATTAGGAACTATAAGAGATCCCAAGAGACTTGGGAAACATTTTCTTCATATTTCTCTTCCAACACAAGGGCTAGGAAGAACCAATTGTGGATTGAGTTTACCACTCAAAGAAAGCAACCCAAGCAAGGCATCTCAAACTATGTGACCAAAGTCAAGGATGTAGCTGATCAATTGGCAAGCATAGGAGAAGAGATTGAAGAGGAGCACATTGTGAGACAAGTAATCAATGGCATTAAGGCAGATGACAAATGGGAGAGCTTCACAACTGCCATGGACTTGTACATGGACATGCAAATTCCAGACCTTGCCACACTCATGGGGCAATTCTTTACCCATGAAGCCAAGCTCAACAAGAATGGAGATTCATCAAGAGGTAATAGCTCTTCTGCCCTATACACAGATAAAAATAGGTCTAAAGAGAAAGGGGAAAGCAAGAAGATTGAGGATGAAGGAGCTACCTCCCAAGCCAACTATGCAAGGAGAGGTAGAAATGCAAGAGGTAGGGGCACAAGAGGTAAGCAAGGTAGGGGGAGATCTTATAACTCCTCACCATGTAATACTTGTGGTTTGTCAAATCACACTACAAATGAGTGTTACAGGAACCTCAAGAATGAGAGAGGTAGAGGTTTACAAAGAGGTGGACATACACAATCAAGAGGAAGATTCAACCATCATCAAGGCTACAATAACAACTACAACAACAACTACCAATGAGGCTACAAATCAAGGAAAGATTACAACAACTATACAGAGGAACAACAGGATTCCCTTCTGATCATGAATATGACTTCAAAGCAAGTTATGAATGATGACCATCTCTTCTACATTGACTCAGGATGCTCAAACCATGTGGCAGGCAATGTAGCTCTTCTCTCTGATCTTGAGGAACCTAAGGATAAACATTAGGTACAAACAGGTGATGACATCAAGCACTTAGTAATCAAGGTAGGAAATGTTAAAACCTCTTATGGAAATAGAAATCGGTTGAGCAGGGTTCTATATGTGCCTAGAATTACCAATAACTTGATGAGTGTTGGACAGATTGTGGAAAAAGATTTGCAATTCAAGTTCAACAAATATGGAGCATTTGTGGAGGATCCCCAACATGGACTCAAGAGAATTGCCAAAGGAGAAAAGACAGGTAGATTATTCACTTTTGAACTTGAAGATACAAGGAATATGGCACTTTATAGTTACAAAGACCAAACATTATCAAAACTTGAAAGTTGGCATAAGAGATCAGGGCATATTGGTGAGAGAACTTTAAAGCAAATATGTAGAGATCAATGTGTGCTTGGGATACCCAATGTATCCAAGCAACACATGATCTATAAATGTGATGCTTATGAGTTTGGAAAATCTCACAGGTTACCCTTTGAAAGAAAGGCTACATGCATGAGGATTACCTAGAGCTTGTCCATACAGATGTATGGGGACCAAGTAAGGATCCATCAATTTCTGGATCAAGGTATTATGTATCTTTTATTGATGATTTCAGTAGGTGGACTATCTTATATTTTATGAAGCACAAAATGAAGTATTCAGATGCTTTAAAAAGTATCTTGCACTCGTTGAGAACCAAACAGGAAGAAATCTAAAGAGACTAAGGTTAGATGGAGGAGGTGAGTACTTCTCAAATGAGTTTGATGCATTCTTGCAGGATAGAGAAATCAAAAGAGAAATTACAACAAGGTATACCCTTGAGCACAATGGGGTGGCAGAGAGGAGAAATAGACTAATTGTTGAAACAACTAGGTCAATGTTAAATGAGAAAAAATTACCTAATTACTTGTGGGTAGAGAGTATATCTACAGCCACTTATCTTGTTAACAGGTCGCCATCCAAATATCTTGATGGGATGACCCCATATGGAGCATGGCATGGAAGAAGACCTTCACTTGATCATTGCAAGATCTTTGGATGTGTTGCTTATGTGCATATACCATCTCAAATAAGAGGTAAGCTAGACCCTAAGGCAGAGAAGTGCATCTTAATAGGCTATGAATTGAATCAGAAAGGATACATATTTTATAATCCTTCCAACAAAGGATTTATGATCAGTAGAGATGTTGTCTTTGATGAGAATGATTCTTGGTTTGAAAGTGAATGCAGGAAAGTAAAGTTGCCTTATGACTTGGAAGAGGAATTTCCAAGCCTCACCAAGAAGGAACCAAACCAGATTGAAGACACCAACTCAGATGATGAGGACATCACAACCTAGAAGAATTCAAGGTATGGAAATCCAAAGGCAAAGTCAAGATGAAGAAGTTGGCGGATATACCTGAATCATCTAACCAAGCAATCAGAAGATCACAAAGGGAAAGCAAGAAGCCAATCAGATATGGGTATGACACTTCTTTAGTTACTAAGCATTCTGTCTATCTTGCAAAAGACTTGTCATTTGAAGAGCCATCATCATATGAAGAGGCAAAGACCAAGGCAGAATGGAAGGAAGCTATGGATGAAGAAATCGAAACACTCAAGGAGAATGATACTTGGGAGTTAGTGCCCAAGAAGGAGTCTATGAAGGTAATTGGTTCTACATGGATTTACAAGATCAAGAGAAATTCTGATGGATTAATAAGCAGGTACAAGGCTAAAATTATGGCTAAGGATTTTGCACAAACCCAAGGAGTTGATTATGAAGAAACCTCCTCACCTGTGGCCAAAATGCCAACCATTAGGGTATTGGTAAGTGTGGCTGCATCAAAGAATAGGAACATGTACCAATTGGATGTAAAAAATGTATTTCCAAATGGATGGATTTCAGAGGAGGTGTACATGTCTCAACCTCCTAGCTATGAGGACCCAAACAAGGTAAATCATGTGTGTAAACTGAACAAAGCAATTTATGGATTGAAGCAAGCACCTAGGGCATGGAACCATAGGTTGACTACATACCTTCAAGATCAAGGATTCATCATGAGTAGAGCAGATACTTCTCTGTTTATTTAGAGAAGTAATTGAGAGGTGATATACCTATGTGTGTATGTTGATGATATCATACTTACAGGTAACGATGCTAATGGAATCAAACAGATCAAGAATCAAATGATGCAGGAGTTCAAAATCAATGATCTAGGGTCACTAAAGTACTTTCTTGGACTTGATTTAGTCTATACTAACTATGGAATTTACATTACACAAAGAATGTATGTACAGGATATGTTAAAGAAGTTTCATTTGCAGGATGCCAAGGTACCAAGCACTCCAATGGAGGTAAATCAAACATTAAGTGCTCATGAAGGTGATGTGCTTGATAACATTGGAGGATATCAAAGCATAGTGGGAAGCTTGAATTATGCTACCTTGACAAGGATTGATATTGCTTATGGAGTAAGTGTCTTAAGCCAATTTATGCACAAACCTAGGGCACCTCACTTGGAAGCCGCCAAGAGGATTTTGAAGTACCTTAAGGGCACTCAAAATCAGGGCTTATACTTCAGATTTAGACATCAAGATATACTCTGATGCAGATTGGGCAGGTTGCAAAGATGATAGGAGGAGTACCTCAGGATACCTATCTTTTGCATGTGACAAACCTATATCATGGTCTTCCAAGAAGCAACCTACCATTGCCTTGTCTTCCACAGAAGCATAGTATAAAGGATTGGCCAATGCTACTCAAGAGGCCACATGGATCAGATTGCTATTTACGTATTTGGGTTTGCATATTAGATCTCCAATGATTTTTGGAGATAATACAAGGGGCTGGTACAAAGCAGGGATTAGCAATACCAACTCATTTTCTGGAGTTTCATCCATCTTTCCCAGCAAAATGAGCATATGACCAGTGTCAAAATATCATAACTGCAAGTACTGACATGTTTATCTGCATAGTGAATCACTTACTCCACTGCATATAGTTAATTATCCAATAGAAGCCAACTAGGCTTATCGAGCACCTATGAACAACTATCATACATCTCCTATGGTGAGGTTGGGTAAGTGTTCCACCTGCATCACCGAAGAGATCCCGACATCTGGGTGTCTCCTAATTAAGAAAACCTCACCATGACCCTCTTTCTCAAACATAAAAGGCTTTATGCAAAAACCGTAACCCCTATATCAATGACCATATGGACGTACATAAGCGGTATCCACAAAAGAGTACATGGTGTGTAATTGCTCAATATATGCAGTAAAATGACACTAAAAAGGTTGAATGCATAGCCCAAAAAACTAGCCAATAGCACCCGCAAGTGTCTCTCAAATATGATGTTTTAGGCTCAAAAACCTGCACAAATTTGCAGCGGCTGCTCCCACTAAAACTGAAAACCTTTCATGAAACCTATATTTTTATGAGTGTGGCTGAAAACATAGCCCCAAAGGTTGATATTATTTGTTGGAGAAGTACAAAGAATGCTCTTCTTGATGTTCTTGGACCTGTGTGAAGAGAACTATGTGCGAAAGTACTCCAAAATGGCTCCAAAAGACACCCCAAAAGTGCTTCAAAAATAGGCTTTGAAAGCAAAGAATGAAGCTTTGAGGGACCAAAACATGTTCAAGGTAATGTCAACCTTAGTCGTTCCCTTTCTTTAGACACCACAAGAGTGTAGCTTAGTGGCAAGAGATTGCCACGGTTAAGCAAGCTCCAAGGGGAGCAATACTAGGATGGGTGACCTCCCGAGAAGTACCGGGAACCTCTATCTTCCTTTATCATTGAGGTCCTCTCTCGCGCGGCCAACGGTGACTTCGGTGACTCGGATGATAAGGTATGCCAAGTTCTATGCCTTGGTTGCCACCTTAGTCGTAAGCCTTGGAGAAAGCCGGGGTGGGGAAGGGGGGATCGCTTCGCTTGCACAAAAGGAACAAAGTTTTTGCGTCAAAGTGCTTTGATATCAGTGAAGTAATTTGATGACGATGCACCATAGTGCGCTCTCTCTTCTTGAGAGCTCCACAACAATATCCTCGGAGTACAAAATAGAGCTCCTAGGGTTGAACACGGTACTCCGCACAGAGGCTACAGAATACGCAAAAAAACACAGTACACAGGGAGTATGAAGATAGACTTCTTAGGTCTTGCAAATGCAGTTGAACTTATATTCAGTGATTGACCAAGCCTCTATATGTTTTATTAAAGAACATATACAAAGAAGTGTCCAGTGGCCATTTGTCCTTTCACATGGATAGTGATGGTAATAATGGTAACATTTCTTAAGAGCATCCACTATGACATACAATTCACATTCATATGTAGAGAAATAATTTTGGGTTAGATATATATTTATATCTTTTTCAAAAGCTAGTAGTGGGCCATCTTGGAAAAGCATGGGTAATATTGCACAATCACAATTATCAACTCCTAGTAAACGAGCTTCATTTGGATTCAAGCTAATCTAGGAGATTAGATCTCAATGATTAAACTTCCTTGAAGAAAAAGGGTGTGTTCTGATGTGAATCCTAAAAATTTTGGGATGGAGGATATGGTTTTCTTAAGTTTTTCCATGCTTTTCTTTTTTTCATTACCCAAACTAAATTTTTTACCTTTATGTTATTTTTTTGATAGAAAAAATGGAAACTTAGCACATCTTTGGATCATATTTTTCTAGAGCCTAGATAATCCTACAAAACTTTGCAACTTACTATTCTTTAAATTTATCTAGAATTCAATAACATTATTTAGAACGGATTTAACTTTATTTGGATCTATGTTGATTCTAGTGTTAAAGTAATGTGGCCTAAATATTTACTTTTCCATGATAACTATTCACGCTCATCATAAAGTTTATGTTCTTAAATTCTTTGAATTTTCTTATTTGAGAATGTCCTAGATGAGTTGATTCATCTAAAAGTTGGTTAAAAATAATTTTGAAATTGAATTCGTCAGTATCATGAAAGTAGTTTATCTAAAAATTTTATTTTAGGAGGATCTTTTACTTTGATTTGGAATTGATGATACCTTGGATAGTGATCAATGTTCGAGACAAACTTGTTTACTGGAATTGATCAATAAATGTGAAACATGGAAGGCTGCACATTCTCTTCGTTGATCCATCCTTCTTGCAAACAAGAAGGATCTTGAATTCACAGTCAACAAACAAAGTGTGACTTAATCTAGCTATGGAGGATAAGTTTGATTTATTTGTCCCAAAGGATATCGTGACCTAAATGGATTTGGAATATTTGAGCTTTAATACATATGAAAAAGAGGCTAGAAAGATAAATTATTGGTCCAGCCACCTATCATTTGAAGGTGCTCTTCCTGTAGCATACTGAAATGGAAAAAATAATTGGGGTTTATATTTTCTTAAATGAAAGGGATGGGATCAAAGCTTGTTTACTGCTTTTAGCAAGTTCGGAATGGGTAAAGAAAAAGTTTACAATCCATTCAGATGTCAAGAAATTAGTTGAGATATTCTTAGACACTCTACTTTGGTCCCTGCTTGGGCATTGACCTATCCCATGGACGAGATCAACTTGATATAACAGAGTTTAAAAGTATGTTCAAATCGTTGGAGAAAGAAAACAACATGTATTTAACATAGTGAACACTATACACAAGAGAGTTTTAAAATACTTTTCGAGTCTTTTGTGAAAGAAGAGAATTTGTACTTAATCCCTAAATATATTAATCGGTCTTCACTATGGAAAAGATGCATCGAACATGAGCAGAAAGATTATCCATATATTTACTTTAAAGGAAATTCTGTCATTGAGATCCATTCTTCGAGATTAGCTTGAATTAATTGAAAGTACAATAAAAAATCAGTTTTATATCACTCATGAGATCTTCCGAATTTTACAAAGCACAGGTAAAATGCATTCCATACAGAGGTCAAAAGTTTTCTTTCTTTTTGTTTTTTTTGTTTGGAGAGTACAATGAATATGGAAAGACACACACACCCGACCTCGTAAGGTAGAGGCACCCATCATGGGGAATTTTTGTTGATATATTTAGGTAGTGATGTGTGTGAACACTCTAGGACTGCCGGGGCACTTTTTTCCCTCTTTAGGAGGTTTTTTTCCCCCGGCTTGTATATACGCCTATTGCCCTAATGGGCTACTTATCTTTGTACATTCTCTAGTAATACATTCAGTCTTGTGTGTTGTGCTCCAAGCTTCTTCTTCTTCCTTGTGTTGTTCGCGTGCTTCCGCAGACGTCTAACTCCAACAATTGGTATCAGAGCAGGTCGTCGCTTCTTCTAGGGCGCCGTCGACACTCCTCCGTTTGTAGTCTCAGATTCGCACGAAATTTGGTGAGCATACTCAGGGTGTTTCCGAGATCGAAACGACTTTGCTTTGTGGTGCCAAAATCGCGATCTGAGCTCGTTTCGGCCTCCGAACGCACTATCGCAGCGCTTGTGCAGGCTATTTCGTCCTTTTCTGCCAAAGGTATATACCAGTTTCTGTTTGCCAGTTTAAGCGTCTCGAAGTCTGCTACAGGTCTAGCAGAACTCGTTTGGGCAGTTCCGTTCAACTTTTTTAGATACAGTCAATTTTCTGCATCAAGGTATTTTAGTCACCGGCCATGGCTAAAAGCAATGATGTATTCCGTATGTTGGCTGTTGAGGATAAGTTGGATGGTACCAACTACCCATTATGGGCTTATATGATGCGACATGTACTGGTTGCAAAAGGATTGTGGAACATTGTGCAGGGTGTTGAAAGACGTCCTGTTACACCTGTAACGACAGGTACTGCAAATACAGGTGTTGGAGCTGATGAAGATGGTGTCGAAGATGATATTCCGCAGATTCATGTTCGTGCTGTTGTTTCTGTTGCACCTACTGCAGAGCAGATTCGTTGGGATGGCAGAGATGCCCAGGCACATGCATTGATATCTTTGTCTGTCAAACGTGCCATTATTCCTCACATTCGCTCTTGCAGAACAGCAAAGGATGCTTGGGATACACTTACCACTTTGTACCAGGCTAGGAATGAGGCTCGTGTTGCTTACCTCCGAAAACAGTTGGAGAGTGAGCACATGAATGAAGGTGATTCTATGGACAGTTTTCTTACAAAGATCAAAGACCTGAAGGAATAATTGATTTCTGCTGATGAGGTTATACCAGATAGCTCACTTGTGCAGACCGTTCTGAATGGTCTTCCTGATTCATATCAGAGTTTTGCCTCTACTCTTCGGTTGATGATGAAAGGCAATCCGAATGCCTTGTCATTTGAGGAATTAGTCTCTGTTCTATTGCAGGAAGATCAGTCCAGGCAGAAGAGGTCCATTATGCGTGTTGCAGATCAAGCTTTCCTGGCTAGTCAGAAGGGCAAAGGAAAATGGAGCTCTTCTATTAGTAAGCAGAAATCTGCAAATGCTGCACATTCAAAGAACCAAGACAAAGATGAGAAAAAATCAGAAAAGCAGAAATTGTTTTGTAAGTACTGTAAAGGCAATGATCATATCATAAAGAACTGTCCAAAATTGGCTGCTAAAGAGGCAAAGAAGAAAGAGGCTGGAATGGTTGTTGCAGAGGCCTCTACACCAAAAACAGAGTCTGCAAATCTTGTGCAGGAAGAAGAATGGGCGTTTACTACTGTTTGCAGTTTTGACCCATCTTCTCCTGATCAGTGCATGTCTGTAGTAGACTCAGATGTTTGGTACTTTGACAGTGGGGCGACCAAACATATTACCTCGCAGCGCAGTTTCTTCTCTTCACTCGAGCCTGCTCCTACAGGGAATACTGTCACATGCGCCAATAACTCCTCTTATCCTGTTATGGGAGTTGGTAAGATCATTCTGTTAGTTCTTTCACTTTTTCAGATGCTTTATTTGTGCCAGGGATCAAAAAGAATCTGTTATCAGTTTCTGCATTAGCCAAGATTGGCTTGGTTGTGAAATTTGTTGATAACAGGTGTACAGTCCATGATCTCTCAAATGGCAATGTGATTATTGCTTCTGGCATTTTATGTCGTGGGCTGTATAAGCTCATAGACTATGAAAGATCTATGAATGATTCGGCATGTGCAGTTCATGATTCTCAGGCTATGTCAGATGCAAAGCTTTGGCATGCACGCTTTGGTCATCTGAATTTTGCTAGCTTGTTATGCCTGCAGAAATCTGAAATGGTATCCTCTTTGCCCAAACTTGAGGCACCTAGAAAACATGTTTGTGAAGGCTGTATTTTGGGCAAAATGCAGCGTTCTTCCTTTCCAAAGGATGGTTCAGTTCGGGCTACGCAAAAATTGCAGCTTGTACATAGTGATGTCTGTGGTCCTATGCAGACACCCTCTTTTGGAAATTACCTTTACTTCGTGACTTTCATTGATGATTTTTCCAGGCATGCATGGGTATATCCACTCAAAGCAAAGTCCGAAGTGTTCATGTGCTTCAAACAGTTTTTGGTTTTGGCTGAAAATCTGTCAGCATGTAAAATGGGCACCCTCCGTTCTGATCGAGGGGGGGAATATATGTCTTCAGATTTTAATGCATTTCTGGCTGAACGTGGGATAAAACACCAGTGTACAGTGCCGTATACACCTCAATAGAATGGAGTTGCTGAACGGAAGAACAGGTCTCTCATGGAGATGGCGAGGTGTATGGTCAAGAGTCAGGCTTTACCTCATAGTTTCTGGCTTGAGGCTGTCATGTGTGCAGCATATGTACTAAACAGGTGTCCCACTAAAGCGTTGCAGACTATCACTCCATATGAGGCTTGGCATGACCGCAAGCCATCTATTGCTCATCTGCGTGTTTTTGGTTGTTTGGCATATGCATTAGTGCCTGAACAACATCGCAGAAAATTGGATGATAAGGCAGTAAAATGTATTTTTGTTGGGTACAGTTCTGAAAGTAAAGGCTATCGTCTGTATCATCCACAGACTAAACGCATTCTGGTTAGCCGTGATGTTGTCTTTGTGGAAGATGCTATTCAGCCATTGCTTTCATGTACTAAGGAGACATTTGTTAGCTCCAAAGACATGTATGATACTTTGATGCCTCTTTTTACAGGTGGACAGTCTAGTGCTGGTCCTAATGAGGCAACTTCTCAGCCTTTGCAGGTTTCATATGATAATGCAGATCATTCCATTTCTGATGCAGATTTACATGATGCACTTGCTGATGAGAGAGCTGATATTGAGCAGGCAAAAACTATGCCAAAATGGCTGGTGCAGACTTTGCGTGACAACAAATTAGATGCACCTTTGTCATATCGTACTCGTTCAGGCTCTCATAGTGCCTCCTTTGCATCAGATTGCTATGCTATGGCTGCATCTAGTCTCTGTGATGAGAATGAGCCTGTTTCTTTTGATGAAGCACAAAATTCAGAAAATTGGATGGCTGCTATGCAATGTGAATATGATGCTATAATGAAGAATGGTACATGGTCTTTATGTGACTTGCCTCCTGGCAAGAAGGCCATTTGCACTAAGTGGGTATACAAGCTCAAGCGTAAACCTGATGGTACAGTTGACAGGTATAAGGCTAGGCTTGTTGCAAAGGGTTATGCGCAGGAAAGAGGCATTGATTTTGATGAGACCTTTGCACCTACATGTCGTATGACTACTGTTCGGAGCATTTGTGCACTTTGCAGCCCATCATGGTTGGAATGTACATCAGTTGGACATTAAAACAGCATTTTTGAATGGTGACTTGCATGAAGAAGTGTATGTTTTTCAGCCCCGTGGCTTTGTGCAGAAAGGGCATGAAAACCAGGTGTGCAGGTTAAAGAAGGCGTTATATGGTTTAAAGCAAGCACCACGTGCTTGGTATGAGAAGATACATGCCTATCTGATTGCACATGGTTTTGAGAACAGTCCAACTGAAAGCACCTTATATGTTAAGCGTGCTAATGATGTGCTTCTGATCATTGTTGTCTATGTTGATGACATGCTGCTCACTGGTCCTATTGAGACACATATTGCTGATTTTAAGGCTGATTTGCATGCCTCATTTGAGATGTCTGATTTGGGGCATTTGCATCACTATTTGGGCATTCAGTTTATGCACGTTGATGGTGGAATGGCTTTGTGTCAAACGAAATATATTGACACATTATTGCAGTGTTTTGGCCTTGAAGACTGTAAGCCTATTGCCACTCCTATGGAGACAGGTTTACGATTGAGTCTTCATGATGCTGGAGATGCATTTGATGCTGTTCTCTATCAGCAAGCTGTTGGATGTTTGATTTACTTATGCATTACTCCGCCAGATATTCAGTTTGCTGTCTCACAGATGAGCAGGTTTATGCATTGCCCAGGAGTCATGCATTGGAAAGCGGTTAAGCGCATCTTTCGCTACTTGAGTGGTACTCGGCTACTTGGGTTGTTTTATCCCAAGGGGGGATCACTACCGCCAGATTTGCATGTTTTTTCTGACTCAGATTGGGCTGGTTGCTATGACACTCGTGTGTCCACCAGTGGTTTTTGCTTCATGCTTGGTAGCTCATGTATATCTTGGTTGAGCAAGAAGCAGCCTACTGTGGCCACTTCCAGTTGTGAGGCTGAGTATAGGGCAGCTTTCACAGCGACTGTTGAGTGTGTGTGGCTCAGACGCCTTATGGCTGATTTGGGTGTTGGCCAGTCTTCTGCCACCACCATCTTCACTGACAGTCAGAGCGCATTGGCAGTTGCGAGGAACCCTGTGTTCCATGCTCGCACTAAGCACATTGAGGTGCATTATCACTATGTCAGGGAGAGGTTCTCTGCTGGGGAGATCAGCTTGGCATATGTGCCCACGCAGGAGAACATTGCAGACCTTTTCACGAAGGCTCTGCCTAGGGAGAAGTTTGAAGCTTTCCGCAAAGCTTTGGGCTTACTTCCTTTTGTGGAGTGATTTCCACATAGCTTGGCACTTCCTTATACATGAGTGCTAGCTCCTTGTTCACCGCATCACTCCCAGGGGGGATTTGTTGATATATTTAGGTAGTGATGTGTGTGAACACTCTAGGACTGCCGGGGCACTTTTTTCCCTCTTTAGGAGGTTTTTTTCCCCCGGCTTGTATATACGCCTATTTCCCTAATGGGCTACTTATCTTTGTACATTCTCTAGTAATACATTCAGTCTTGTGTGTTGTGCTCCAAGCTTCTTCTTCTTCCTTGTGCTGTTCGCGTGCTTCCGCAGACGTCTAACTCCAACAATTTTGAGGCATCCAACCCCCGACCGGATTTGAACTCTGGCCATTTGTCTAGAGGTACAAGGCACATCTGCTAAACCACGCCTGCTCGATAGAGAGCTCAAAAGTTATCTTCCATACAGAGGTCAAAAAATTATTAAGATAAACACTGGAAAGAGATGCCCTAAAATCAAACAAGATGACATAGCTCAAAAGTTTATTAAGATAAACACTGGAAGGAGATGCGCCTAAAACCACACAAGATGACACAAACCTGTCATGTTGTTTCAAACCAAACAAGGTTACAGGTTTGAGCTTGCCAGTCCCTCAAAAAACCAAACAAGATGACAGGTTTGAGACAAAATAGCTCACCACTCACTCAGATGGCGATGAGTATCGAGTTGCAGTCCGCAGAGGTTGAAAGCCCCAGCGTACGCATGCAGATAGATGATTGATATATTCTTGTCATGTTTAGAGAGTAATAAGTTATAAACCGATAAAGAAATTTGTCTCACAAGTCATGTGTGGGGGCAAGCCTCGATATCGGATAACAAGATTGCCGACAAAGCGATGATTGCATTGGAACTTGATCGGTGCGAGAAGGACTCTAATCCTCTGCAAATCTTGAAATGGCGAGTTTCCTCATGCATAGACGTAAACAACTCAACGTGAAATACTGATCACTGAAAGTCGACATGTCCAGGGATCCTCGCGCTGTTATGGAATCACTAAATCATGTCTAGCGGTGTTCGGGTTATTATTGAATTAAATTTGCGTATCTGAGTAAACTTTCATTCGAATCTGATCGATCCCATTGCAGGAGCGCCTCTCTCTCTCTCTCTCTCTCTCTCTCTCTCTCTCTCTCATATCATTTGCTGCAGTTTTACTGTTTTGCTCCTCATATACATATCGTGGTTCTGTGATCGGTGCGAGAAGGACTCTAATCCTCTGCAAATCTTGAAATGGCGAGTTTCCTCATGCATAGACGTAAACAACTCAACGTGAAATACTGATCACTGAAAGTCGACATGTCCAGGGATCCTCGCGCTGTTATGGAATCACTAAATCATGTCTAGCGGTGTTCGGGTTATTATTGAATTAAATTTGCGTATCTGAGTAAACTTTCATTCGAATCTGATCGATCCCATTGCAGGAGCGCCTCTCTCTCTCTCTCTCTCTCTCTCTCTCTCTCTCTCTCATATCATTTGCTGCAGTTTTACTGTTTTGCTCCTCATATACATATCGTGGTTCTGACATGTTATAGCCTTCAGTTTATAAGTTACTCTCTAACTCTATTCATAATATTAAATTCTCTCTCTCTCTCTCTCTCTCTCTCTCTCTCTCTCTCTCTCTCTCTTCATATACATATCGTGGTTTTGACATGTTACAGCCTTCAATTTATAAGTCACTCTCTAACTGTAGTCATAATATCAAATTCCCTCCTACATTGCGGCGAAAATCTTCTCTTTCCATTAATCTCACGGTAATGCCACGCTAGGTCACTTCTTAAGCGCGGCGCATGGACAACTTAACACAAGCGCATACGTGAGACCGAGGCGTGCAAGAGTATACAAATGTGATTTTCTTGCGCACGTGCTGGACGTTAGAAGTAGAAGTGGATGTACGCTTGCCCACATAGAGAGAGAGAGAGAGAGAGAGAGAGAGAGAGAGAGAGAGAGATGTTTACCGACACGGGAATTTGAGTGAGCTTAAGCAAACTCTCCTTAACGTGTGATCACAGCCCCGCAAATCAGCCATGCAGGAGATGGATGCTTGGAGCGGCGTCACTGCAAGGACAGCTGGTCCCAGCCCCGAGAAGAAGGCTTCCATCCTTAGCATTTGCTTCTGGCACTGGCTTCAGCCATTCGTCGCGCTCGGCAACGAGAGGCCCATACAGGTACACATGGCTGTCTGCTATCCAATTGAAGGGAAACATTTATCTCAGAACTGACAAGCGAACACAAAAGCGCTTTGCTAGAAGCGTTCTCAGAACAAACCATCCGTAGTTCCTCAAATAATCAGCGTTTGATTAATGCCATCAGGACTATTTTCTGCAGTAGGATATAAGCGAATTTCTAATCAACAGAAATTATCATTGAATAATGGACAATTTATTTATTTCTCTATCTTTTTCCATGTGCTTTATGTTTGAGATACTACTCTTTCGCTTGGGTAAAATGCGTTAGATTTTGATTTTTGTCGAATTCTGTGCATTATGTAGACGAGTACCAATATGAATTTATATTGATGCGGCGTTGATCTTCACTTAATTTCCATATGCGCCTCTTTCTGGTCAGGGTCCTAGTGTAGGACGAACTCGAAATACTATCCAGAGAAGACTTTATGGTTTTTAATCTGGCTAGATCTAGGTTAAAAATAACAGGTTATCTTCGAGTAAGAATCCGGGTTTTACGTTTTCTTTCACCTTGCATATATTGCGTAAGTGCGGATATGACTTTATATTGAGAAAATGTTAATCTGCACTCAATGAAGTATGCACCCCTTGTAGAAGTTTTAGATCAGTGTTGGCGGAGTTGGAAACATTCTAGAATAAACAGCACACGGTTATCTAATCCATATAGTTTAGTCTAATAACATCAGCATTAAGCTCAGAGGAGAAACGCGCAAAAATTAAATGAGTTCTCTTTTAGGGACAATAATATTCCTTGCTGAAGGAGAAATTGTTTATACGTTTCCCTTCCGCTTCTTGTAAAGTTATGTGCCACATGCTAGTACGTTTTAATGAATTATAATCTTTATTTGACTGAATCTGCACCTAGTGGTCTTTCTATACCGTCGTTGCGCAAGGCATTTCAGTTTTTGTCTGATGTAAGCAAACCGTTCCACGCATCTTCCTTTCATACATTAGCCAGAGAATAAAGTGCTAAGTATGGTTAAATCAAGATTGTAGCTATCTATAGTTTCTCTCTTCGCACAGCAATTGATAGGTTGTTTTGCATCACTAGTAAAAGTGTGCTTCTTCGCGAGGGTTGAGAAAGAGGTGAGTAAGCACTGACGCCTTCCTCATTCATGTTTCCAATCATTCTTTCCTCGCTATGCTAGAGATGCTTGCTTACAGGAAGCGTATGCAGATTAAAGCAGGAATGTGTATTTCAGTATAACTGAAGCTGTTTATGTATACAATCTTGACTGTAGTTACCGACTGTATTACATTGCAAGAAAACCACGTATACCTTATAATGGGCTACATACCCTTCTACATGGGACAAATAAACGATGATCAAATATTAATTATATATTGACTTATATTTAAAATATGCATCCCTTGCTCCATGTGCAGTCCATTGTACACGGCATTTCGGTTTTTCAAACACTTTATCAGTTATTAAGCAGACTGTTCCACATAACTTTCTTTCATACATCTCTCACCTATAAATAGAAGTGCTACCTCCATCCGCATGGCAAGCAGTGTTAATAGTTTTTGGTTTTATAACTTAATTCATAGCCGTAAGATTTTCTTTCTGTGCATAGAATGGTTAGGATACTTTGTTATTGATTAGTAAGGTGTGTTTATTTTTCAGAGTTAAAAACACAAAAGTCTAAGCATCACACTTTTTCACTCATCGTGCTGGACCCTCCCTTCTATGCCATGCGAGAAACACATGCATACAGGAAATGCATGCTGTTTAGAGTAGGATTGTGTATTCTGCTATAGTTGGATCTGACTATCTATACATAATGCAAAGGAGACTTCCATGAAATGGTGACATTTAGCTGTTTATGGATTGCATGTTTGCTAGTGTGTCAAAAAACCTCATCACTTTTTCTTTAGTATGGGCTGCATGTTCTTCTAAAACAGTAATTTCTAGTCTGTATAAATCAGCACCTCAAGCTACTTGGGGCTTCCTACATTTCGAGATTTAGTTAAGAATTTTTCCAAGTATCAAGATCATTTTATTTTCTTGGCATGAGAAGTATTCTAGATAAGTTATAATCTGAAGGGCATGTCCAAATGTATTTTAGTATGCTTTATTTTCTCTGAATGTGGCAATCTTTGGGGCAGGCTTATTTTAGACAGGATACAGTTGAGGATAAGATGTTACTGAGATGAAGGGTCGTTTGTATGAGTATAGTGATCTTGAGCATGGAAACTTTCTTAAGAGCAAATCTCATAGCCATGTAGCCAGCTTCCATGAAAATAACAGGGACTTCCTCTTTTGTCTAGTGTTGGCAAGATATGAGTGTTCTAGCCAGAAAAGAGACATATAATAATGTGTAGTATATCCTACTTAACAGCTCAAATCTGCTTAAGAGTAGCTGACTAGAGGCATGATCAAATTACGAGCAGATGAACAGTAAAAGAGTAGAATCTGTTTCCTTATAGATATTAGCATGAATTGGCAAAGGACAAGGAATATCAGTGATGGAAAATATACAAGAATAACTTAAATTTTACACTTATCTCAATGTGAGCATTTTGCTTTATTTACTGAAGTACTTATAGCAAGTGGAATCTGTTGCCTTATAGATACTAACATAAACTGTTAAAAGACAAGGAATATCAGTGATAACTGCATCACGTAAAATCAGTTGAAAAGGCTGTGAACAATAGTTTAGAGTGCTAAGACTGACTTGATATTAGCAAGATAAATTCAAATGAGTTCCAAGATTTTAAATTTAGAGAACGAGACTTCACCAGTTGTGGGCCATGAATAAAAGCTCATGTAACTGTGGGATACCCAAGGTAGGAGCACTGAGGATGACTACCAAAGTTTACGAAGAAATTAAATATCTCCAATTCCAATTTTGATGGCATCACTAAGTCCGAAATCCTGACAGTATCAAAAATGTCTCGAGCAATACTATCAAATTCTCAATTTTTCATATTTTCGGACTTCCTAGACCACTATCTATTATTTAAGTGCGAAGGGGTACTTCTTGGAAGGATTTCCGAGAGGGAACACTCAAATTGGCAGAACTCAGTACGGGGCTTATTACATAAAGTTGTAGGTGGAAGGTATTGAATACCTATGGGGCTCGGGAGCTAGTGAAACACTCTTCTTCTACCCTATTCTATGTAATTTATTAATCCACTCTACTAGAGATCTCTTTCCCTTGATTATACATATGTAAATGACTCATTCTTGGGGCTTTTGAGTCGGACATGTATAGTTCACTAGATCTGTGCTTAGTGGCTCAGGCAACATCTTGTTGTAAAAACAATGTTTGAGCATTTGGACTAGTTCTTCTCAATTATATCGTGACAATTCTCGTTTTTTGTATTGGTAGTATACAGTATTAGCAACACCATGATTAATGTTTATGTGCATTTGGCTTGCATTTGAGTTCCTTATTGTAGGATTTTTCCCTTCTATGTATGTTTTATAGTTTAACGATTTTGTGGAGGAGCCCAGATTGTGACAGTGCCAAGTTCCATTTTAAGTATGTGGATGATTGATTGCATGCAAATAAAGGCACTAACTGGGTGATAACTGTTTGTTCATTATTTATGACATATTAGATTTTTTTTTTTCCCCCTTTTTTTCCCCTAGAGGTAATGCTAGTTTGATCTGTACAAGAGGAGAACGTGAATGTTCAAGACATTGGACATATTTTTGCCACCAAAAATTTAGTTCGTTTGCTTGTTTTTGTGGGAATTCTCACTTTATTTCATTAAGAAAAATAATGTACAGAAGCGTGAGTTCTCCCTCCTCACGCTTAGTTCGTTTGCTTGTTACTGGTTACAACAATAGTAGATATTTACTTTGTGGTTCATTCCTTAATCCATAAAGAAAGCACTGCAAGTCCGATTTTTGGGCTAATATGGTTTTTGATTCTATTCGTTGCATTTGGGGCTCCTTATTTTCTATTTTTCTAGTCTCTTCACCTAAGAGTGACTTTGATTTTATCCCCCACGGTTCTTCATAAAGATTGTGAGGCTTTGATGGAAATTTTTGTGTGGCTTTTGTAGGAAATCTACTCCCTCGAGAGTTGCATTTTCTTTACTTTTGTATTTGCACTTTATTAGGAACTCATTGTAAAACTCAACTCTTGTATCTTTATCTTGAATGTATGATCTCTATTCAAGCTCATGTGGATTATTAAAATGCAATAAGTCCTATAATTTATTTTGAAGATACTTAATTATCAAAGTCAATCACTTTCCATTTCACTTATCAAAAATGAAGTATTGGATGACTTTGATACTTTTTAGGAAGTTGAAGTTAATAGGATACTATTCTTATTTCTTCAAAATTATAGAGATCCAAAATACGATGGTCTTGCCTTAGTTATTTTTTTTTTTTTTAAATCAACCCTTGGTAAGCTTGTTCATAGAATTCAAGGGTTACGTCAATTCTTTAGGATCTTCATATTCTCTAGCTTGATCTTTGGATTTCTTTAGATTTCCTTGGAAGGATTTAGATAATTTCACTTCTTCAAGAAAATCACTGATTTCTTATGTATTTTTAATATACACTCAAGGTGTATGAGGAGTTTTTCATACATTCAAAAAAGGCACTAAAGATTTGAATCGATCTCAGAACTTTAGCCATAGGTATGTTGGTTGATAAGTCTTCTACCACGTTGAAATTCCATTTTTTGTACTCAAGTTCACAATCGAATTTGCATTGTATCTAAGTATATCGGTTGTATTGCTTTGTAAACCACTTAATAGTCCCTAGGTCAAAAATTATTGTTATCTTGGCTCCATGAAAGTAACGGTTGAAGTAATTCGATGATGATGCAGCACAGTGCGCTCTCCCTTCTTGAGAGATCCATGATAATATCCTCGGAGTACAAAACAGAGCTCCTAGGGCTGCACATGGTACTCCGCACGAGTAATGCGCATGTCAAGAATACATTTGGCATCCCCCAAATCCTTCATATCAAATGTCTAACTCAACTTCTTTTTGAGAATTGACAAATCATAAGAGGACTTCCTAGCAATCAATATATCATCGACATAAAGTATGAAGCATATCAAGCTCCCATATGAGCATCTCTTTGTGTAGAGACAATGATCCTCATTGCTTCAAGAATATCCATGAGAATTCATAAAAGCATCAAACTTTTGGTACCATTGTCTAGGGGACTGTTTAAGTCCATACAAGCTCTTCTTAAGTTTACAAACTAGACTTTCCTTGCCATGAATTACATAACCCTCTAGTTGTTCCATATAGATCTCATCTATAAGATCTCCATGCAAGAAAGTAGTTCTCACATCCATTTGGACTAGCTCTTATAAGTCCTCCATTGCAATGAATCCAAGCAACATGCGCAGGGTAGTCATCTTGACCACTAGAGAGAAGATTTCCTTGAAATCAACACCATGTTGTTGCTTAAAATCCATTGCAACAAGTCATGCTTTATACTTTGGAGAAGCACTATCTGATGTGAATTTCAGCTTATATACCCATTTACATGGTAAAGCTTTCCTACCCTTTGGCAAAGGTACTAAATCCCAAGTACCATTCTTGTGAATAGAATCCAACTCACTCTTCATGGCACGCTCCCACTTGACATGATCCTCTGTCTGCATAGCCTCTTTGTAGCAAGAAGGATCACCGGCATCTATTAGCATAAGAAAATCTAAACTTGGAACATATCTATTAGGTGGATGTGAGACACGTGCAGAACATCTCAATGGTTGCTAAACAGGAACATGTGCATACTGATTTGAATGGACATTCTCTTGAACATCCCTATGTGTAGCATTTTTATGCATGCTAACCGAAGAACTAGTATCCTCAAACACCACTCTTCTCACTTCAACCTCCTTAATGGGCTCTTTATGCATCTTAGACTCATTGAAAATGACACCACTACTTCTGATCATTGATATTCGTGTTTCAAGATCCCATAAGCGATATCGAAATTGTCCTTCTCGACCATATCCAAGAAAAATGCATTTCTTTGACTTATGGTCCAACTTTTGTCTAAGATTCTTGGGTATATGAACATATGTTTCACACCCAAAAACTCAAGATGATCATAATATGGTGGCTTCCCTGTCCATAATTGTTGTGCCACTTTCAGACCTTTGGCAGTACTAGGTGAAACGTTAATCACATGAACTGCAGTCAATACTGCTTTTGCCCAAAAGCCTTGTGAGAGGGTTGCATGATGCA
Source organism: Ceratopteris richardii (assembly GCA_020310875.1). Taxonomy (NCBI): domain Eukaryota; kingdom Viridiplantae; phylum Streptophyta; class Polypodiopsida; order Polypodiales; family Pteridaceae; genus Ceratopteris; species Ceratopteris richardii. Next base: position 68,961 of record MU261892.1, read on the forward strand.
ACATAGAGACTACTCTATCTTGAATAGTTCTATTCTTAGCTACACCATTATGTACTAAGTTGTAAACTCTCTACGAATTTCTCTAGATTGACAAAAAAAGTTGAATTCATGTGAGGTATACTCACCCCCGTTATCTGAACGTAAAGCCTTAAGCTGAGTTCCTTTTTCAGTCTCAACTGAAGCAAGCCATTTCCTAAAAGTAGGGAATACCTCATACTTCGATTTGATAGCATATACCCAAACTTTTCTAGTAGCATCATCTATGAAAGTGACAAAGTAAAGAGAACCACCTAAGGACCTAGTGGGCATAGGACCACACACATCTATATGAACGAGATCTAAAGGCTGAATTGAAGAGTCAATGCTTGTTCTATGCACATTTATGGTTTGCTTTCCATATTGACAATGCTCACAAAATGAAAAATCGGAGAAAGATAACACATGTAAGTAGCCAGAACCAGAAAGATTTTCCATTCCACTACGAGATATATGGCCCAAATGACGATGCCAAATACAAGACATAGGTTGTTCAGTAGTAGCTTACAAGTTTTCTTTCTGTGATAAAATAAAGGATAAAGTAAGCCAACTTTGCTTCCTTTTTCAATAACCATATTGCCCTTTAATATATGAAAGGACTAAGCATAGAAGAACACCTTGTAACCAAGGTCATCAAGTTGATCAACTGACATCAAACTACGTGATAAGTGAGGTACATGGCATACATTATGCATAGTAAATTTTGAACCATCAATGAACTGCACAACCACATCTCGATCCAGTCCCCACAACATCACATTGGTAAGAGTCACCAAGTCTCACGGTACCAAGAGATTTTGTTGCATAATTAGAGAACCATTCTCTATGTGGTGTCACATGGAAAGAAGCACCAGAATCTACAAGCCACGTGTGGGAAAGAGAATCAGCCATAAGAGCCTCAGTTGGCATAGTACTATCAAGTGTCAACACATCAGCATCATCAAAAATAGCATTAATTTCTTCAATCTTCATAGTCGAAGTAGATGGTGCAAGTAACTATTTAACATGCCCATCAACATTCTATCCTTTACCTTTAGCATTCTTCAATGCATAACAGTCTTTCTTCATGTGTCATTTCTTATGACAATAATGGCATTCGATATCCCTCTTCCTTGATTTACTTCTACTCTTATTCCGTTGACCATTCTTTTCCTTGTTCTTGCTCTTCCCACGTGGCTAATTCTTTCCTTGGTAAGAATCACGAACATTATATGCATCTCCACTCTGAGTGCTAACCATAGATTTTCTATGAATCTCCTCACTCAAGAGTGCTCCACATATGTCATCATAGATGAGTTTACCACCAGGTGCACTATTGCTAATACCTGTGCAAAACGTATCCCATGATGATGGCAAAGTGCATAACAACAATATTGGTTTCATTTCATTAGATTCCATATCCATTTTCTGAGCCTGTAACTAGGAGAATATAGCATCAAACTCATTTAGATGAGAAGCAACACTCTCTGTGTCCTTCATACAAAGGTCATATAATTTTCTCATCGAATACACTTTATTTGATGCCATCTCTTTTTCATATTTATTGCATAACATCTTCCAAAGCTCCTCTGCACTTCCATAGTCTAATATTGTAAAGTAAACATTATTTGCCAAGTGCAAGTGAATGGTAGACCTGGCCATTTCATCTAAATCATCCCAATCATCTTCATCCATGTCAGCAAGCTTCTTCGAAATTCCATTTACTAGCTTCCATTGCCTCCTTTGAATCAACACATATTTAATCCGATTCTTCCATAGAGCAAAGCTTGTGCCTTCAAATTTTCGAATCTCAAAATACTCTTTGCCCTGTAAGTTATATCTCCTCCTCAAAACACTCGCACTAGACCCTGATTCACCAGATGTGCTTGAGACCTTTGATGCCACGATGGTAGAGAAATAAATAGAATGATAATGGAGTTAGAAGAGTTCAAACACCAATAAATAAGTGTATCAAGGAGTAAATCGACCACTGTATAGTTGACCAAACCAAAAAATCTAGAAAAGTTTTGCCAGAGTATCGTCTAAAAAATGTGTTGGTGCAAATACCAAGCCTACACACTTGGCTAGATATAAAGACTTTATGTACAAATGATTGAAAACCCATGAGAACCATTGCTATGGATTCTTTACCTTTTATCATTTGTAAAAGTCTATTTAACTTAGAGGAATATTTGTAGCTACCACTAAACTCGTGGATGTTGTTACATGGAAAAGCTGTGACTTTATTTGGAGAGAATATCTCCTAGATTAGAGGATCACTTTTTTAGAGAAAGCCAATATTGAATTCAAATTCAAAATTCAAATGAATCATCTATAAAAGATGAATGTAAAACTCGCGGGATAGATCACTCGATATCCGAGTCTTTGTTGATCTCATTGTAGGAGAGTGTGGCTTAATTCATAGCCTACACCTTTCAGTATCATTGAGCATTGTTTATCATGTCAGTGATCATGTACAACATTGTTTCATAATACAATAGATCATCCATTATATCTCCTAGTCTCTCTATTATTGTCACTCAGAACAGTCATTTTCTATTGCTCATATCTCAGTCAATACTCCACCATTTTCAATGTTCTATAGCTTGTTGGAATCAGCTCTAAGTCCTCTACATGATGCCAAATGCTGAAGACATTCCATTTAGTAAATTTGGAGAAAAGCACGTCGAACTGATCACTGGTCAATCTCTGTAGAGATCCTAAAAAATCAAGGGAATGCTACACTTGCTAAATTAATTGCTCTGTGTATAGTACATCATTTTGAGTGATTCCACTTGGAATCTTTAGCTCATTAAGCTAATTGGATATCTCCAAAAGGAATGTTTCTAATTCCTAGTGTAATGGAAGCACTAAGCTTAACAAGCAGTAGGTATGTGTACCAAAATAAAAGTTTTTCATAAAATTTGAATTGGGAAGTAGTCTGTTTTAAATCAATCATTCTCACATCATTTCCAAAGTACATAGGCACTTTTTTAGTTTCATTGGAAAGCTAAGAGGGCCTACAAATCAACTCTGAAGCTAAAGAGGGCTGGTACAAAGCAGGGATTAGTAGTACCAACTCATTTTCTAGAGTGTACATCCATCTTTTCCAACAGTGGTATCAAAGCAAAGCTAAGGTAAAATGGGAGATGGTTTTCCTTCTTTCATTGATAAATTGGACACGAACAACTACTAAGCATGGTCCTTGAGGATGAAGACATACTTGCAAGGAAGGAGTCTCTATGGATACATCTAAGGAGATGGGGAGATGCCCATTTTCAGAAGCAAAGGACAACCTACAAGAGAGGAGCATGAAAGATTCAATTCATGGTGTGCCAAAGATGCATTAGCAAGGTCATACTTACTTAAATCAATCTCTGATTTTCTTCTTCCACACATTAGGAACTATAAGAGATCCCAAGAGACTTGGGAAACATTTTCTTCATATTTCTCTTCCAACACAAGGGCTAGGAAGAACCAATTGTGGATTGAGTTTACCACTCAAAGAAAGCAACCCAAGCAAGGCATCTCAAACTATGTGACCAAAGTCAAGGATGTAGCTGATCAATTGGCAAGCATAGGAGAAGAGATTGAAGAGGAGCACATTGTGAGACAAGTAATCAATGGCATTAAGGCAGATGACAAATGGGAGAGCTTCACAACTGCCATGGACTTGTACATGGACATGCAAATTCCAGACCTTGCCACACTCATGGGGCAATTCTTTACCCATGAAGCCAAGCTCAACAAGACTGGAGATTCATCAAGAGGTAATAGCTCTTCTGCCCTATACACAGATAAAAATAGGTCTAAAGAGAAAGGGGAAAGCAAGAAGATTGAGGATGAAGGAGCTACCTCCCAAGCCAACTATGCAAGGAGAGGTAGAAACTCAAGAGGTAGGGGCACAAGAGGTAAGCAAGGTAGGGGGAGATCTTATAACTCCTCACCATGTAATACTTGTGGTTTGTCAAATCACACTACAAATGAGTGTTACAGGAACCTCAAGAATGAGAGAGGTAGAGGTTTACAAAGAGGTGGACATACACAATCAAGAGGAAGATTCAACCATCATCAAGGCTACAATAACAACTACAACAACAACTACCAATGAGGCTACAAATCAAGGAAAGATTACAACAACTATACAGAGGAACAACAGGATTCCCTTCTGATCATGAATATGACTTCAAAGCAAGTTATGAATGATGACCATCTCTTCTACATTGACTCAAGATGCTCAAACCATGTGGCAGGCAATGTAGCTCTTCTCTCTGATCTTGAGGAACCTAAGGATAAACATTAGGTACAAACAGGTGATGACATCAAGCACTTAGTAATCAAGGTAGGAAATGTTAAAACCTCTTATGGAAATAGAAATCGGTTGAGCAGGGTTCTATATGTGCCTAGAATTACCAATAACTTGATGAGTGTTGGACAGATTGTGGAAAAAGATTTGCAATTCAAGTTCAACAAATATGGAGCATTTGTGGAGGATCCCCAACATGGACTCAAGAGAATTGCCAAAGGAGAAAAGACAGGTAGATTATTCACTTTTGAACTTGAAGATACATGGAATATGGCACTTTATAGTTACAAAGACCAAACATTATCAAAACTTGAAAGTTGGCATAAGAGATCAGGGCATATTGGTGAGAGAACTTTAAAGCAAATATGTAGAGATCAATGTGTGCTTGGGATACCCAATGTATCCAAGCAACACATGATCTATAAATGTGATGCTTATGAGTTTGGAAAATCTCACAGGTTACCCTTTGAAAGAAAGGCTACATGCATGAGGATTACCTAGAGCTTGTCCATACAGATGTATGGGGACCAAGTAAGGATCCATCAATTTCTGGATCAAGGTATTATGTATCTTTTATTGATGATTTCAGTAGGTGGACTATCTTATATTTTATGAAGCACAAAATGAAGTATTCAGATGCTTTAAAAAGTATCTTGCACTTGTTGAGAACCAAACAGGAAGAAATCTGAAGAGACTAAGGTTAGATGGAGGAGGTGAGTACTTCTCAAATGAGTTTGATGCATTCTTGCAGGATAGAGAAATCAAAAGAGAAATTACAACAAGGTATACCCTTGAGCACAATGGGGTGGCAGAGAGGAGAAATAGACTAATTGTTGAAACAACTAGGTCAATGTTAAATGAGAAAAAATTACCTAATTACTTGTGGGTAGAGAGTATATCTACAGCCACTTATCTTGTTAACAGGTCGCCATCCAAATATCTTGATGGGATGACCCCATATGGAGCATGGCATGGAAGAAGACCTTCACTTGATCATTGCAAGATCTTTGGATGTGTTGCTTATGTGCATATACCATCTCAAATAAGAGGTAAGCTAGATCCTAAGGCAGAGAAGTGCATCTTAATAGACTATGAATTGAATCAGAAAGGATACATATTTTATAATCCTTCCAACAAAGGATTTATGATCAGTAGAGATGTTGTCTTTGATGAGAATGATTCTTGGTTTGAAAGTGAATGCAGGAAAGTAAAGTTGCCTTATGACTTGGAAGAGGAATTTCCAAGCCTCACCAAGAAGGAACCAAACCAGATTGAAGACACCAACTCAGATGATGAGGACATCACAACCTAGAAGAATTCAAGGTATGGAAATCCAAAGGCAAAGTTAAGATGAAGAAGTTGGCGGATATACCTGAATCATCTAACCAAGCAATCAGAAGATCACAAAGGGAAAGCAAGAAGCCAATCAGATATGGGTATGACACTTCTTTAGTTACTAAGCATTCTGTCTATCTTGCAAAAGACTTGTCATTTGAAGAGCCATCATCATATGAAGAGGCAAAGACCAAGGCAGAATGGAAGGAAGATATGGATGAAGAAATCGAAACACTCAAGGAGAATGATACTTGGGAGTTAGTGCCAAGAAGGAGTCTATGAAGGTAATTGGTTCTACATGGATTTACAAGATCAAGAGAAATTCTGATGGATCAATAAGCAGGTACAAGGCTAAAATTATGGCTAAGGATTTTGCACAAACCCAAGGAGTTGATTATGAAGAAACCTCCTCACCTTTGGCCAAAATGCCAACCATTAGGGTATTGGTAAGTGTGGCTGCATCAAAGAATAGGAACATGTACCAATTGAATGTAAAAAATGTATTTCCAAATGGATGGATTTCAGAGGAGGTGTACATGTCTCAACCTCCTAGCTATGAGGACCCAAACAAGGTAAATCATGTGTGTAAACTGAACAAAGCAATTTATGGATTGAAGCAAGCACCTAGGGCATGGAACCATAGGTTGACTACATACCTTCAAGATCAAGGATTCATCATGAGTAGAGCAGATACTTCTCTGTTTATTTAGAGAAGTAATTGAGAGGTGATATACCTATGTGTGTATGTTGATGATATCATACTTACAGGTAACGATGCTAATGGAATCAAACAGATCAAGAATCAAATGATGCAAGAGTTCAAAATCAGTGATCTAGGGTCACTAAAGTACTTTCTTGGACTTGATTTAGTCTATACTAACTATGGAATTTACATTACACAAAGAATGTATGTACAGGATATGTTAAAGAAGTTTCATTTGCAGGATGCCAAGGTACCAAGCACTCCAATGGAGGTAAATCAAACATTAAGTGCTCATGAAGGTGATGTGCTTGATAACATTGGAGGATATCAAAGCATAGTGGGAAGCTTGAATTATGCTACATTGACAAGGATTGATATTGCTTATGGAGTAAGTGTCTTAAGCCAATTTATGCACAAACCTAGGGCACCTCACTTGGAAGCCGCCAAGAGGATTTTGGCCTATTGCCCTAATGGGCTACTTATCTTTGTACATTCTCTAGTAATACATTCAGTCTTGTGTGTTGTGCTCCAAGCTTCTTCTTCTTCCTTGTGTTGTTCGCGTGCTTTCGCAGACGTCTAACTCCAACAATTGGTATCAGAGCAGGTCGTCGCTTCTTCTAGGGCGCCGTCGACACTCCTCCGTTTGCAGTCTCAGATTCGCACGAAATTTGGTGAGCATACTCACGGTGTTTCCGAGATCGAAACGACTTTGCTTTGTGGTGCCAAAATCGCGATCTGAGCTCGTTTCGGCCTCCGAACGCACTATCGCAGCGCTTGTGCAGGCTATTTCGTCCTTTTGTGCCAAAGGTATATACCAGTTTCTGTTTGCCAGTTTAAGCGTCTCGAAGTCTGCTACAGGTCTAGCAGAACTCGTTTGGGCAGTTCCGTTCAACTTTTTTAGATACAGTCAATTTTCTGCATCAAGGTATTTTAGTCACCGGCCATGGCTAAAAGCAGTGATGTATTCCGTATGTTGGCTGTTGAGGATAAGTTGGATGGTACCAACTACCCATTATGGGCTTATATGATGCGACATGTACTGGTTGCAAAAGGATTGTGGAACATTGTGCAGGGTGTTGAAAGACGTCCTGTTACACCTGTAACGACAGGTACTGCAAATACAGGTGTTGGAGCTGATGAAGATGGTGTCGAAGATGATATTCCGCAGATTCCTGTTCGTGCTGCTGTTTCTGTTGCACCTACTGCAGAGCAGATTCGTTGGGATGGCAGAGATGCCCAGGCACATGCATTGATATCTTTGTCTGTCAAACGTGCCATTATTCCTCACATTCGCTCTTGCAGAACAGCAAAGGATGCTTGGGATACACTTACCACTTTGCACCAGGCTAGGAATGAGGCTCGTGTTGCTTACCTCCGAAAACAGTTGGAGAGTGAGCACATGAATGAAGGTGATTCTATGGACAATTTTCTTACAAAGATCAAAGACCTGAAGGAATAATTGATTTCTGCTGATGAGGTTATACCAGATAGCTCACTTGTGCAGACCGTTCTGAATGGTCTTCCTGATTCATATCAGAGTTTTGCCTCTACTCTTCGGTTGATGATGAAAGGCAATCCGAATGCCTTGTCATTTGAGGAATTAGTCTCTGTTCTATTGCAGGAAGATCAGTCCAGGCAGAACAGGTCCATTATGCGTGTTGCAGATCAAGCTTTCCTGGCTAGTCAGAAGGGCAAAGGAAAATGGAGCTCTTCTATTAGTAAGCAGAAATCTGCAAATGCTGCACATTCAAAGAACCAAGACAAAGATGAGAAAAAATCAGAAAAGCAGAAATTGTTTTGTAAGTACTGTAAAGGCAATGATCATATCATAAAGAACTGTCCAAAATTGGCTGCTAAAGAGGCAAAGAAGAAAGAGGCTGGAATGGTTGTTGCAGAGGCCTCTACACCAAAAACAGAGTCTGCAAATCTTGTGCAGGAAGAAGAATGGGCGTTTACTACTGTCTGCAGTTTTGACCCATCTTCTCCTGATCAGTGCATGTCTGCAGTAGACTCAGATGTTTGGTACTTTGACAGTGGGGCGACCAAACATATTACCTCGCAGCGCAGTTTCTTCTCTTCACTCGAGCCTGCTCCTACAGGGAATACTGTCACATGCGCCAATAACTCCTCTTATCCTGTTATGGGAGTTGGTAAGATCATTCTGTCTACTGTTGATGGTAGTTCTTTCACTTTGTCAGATGCTTTATTTGTGCCAGGGATCAAAAAGAATCTGTTATCAGTTTCTGCATTAGCCAAGATTGGCTTGGTTGTGAAATTTGTTGATAACAGGTGTACAGTCCATGATCTCTCAAATGGCAATGTGATTATTGCTTCTGGCATTTTATGTCGTGGGCTGTATAAGCTCATAGACTATGAAAGATCTATGAATGATTCGGCATGTGCAGTTCATGATTCTCAGGCTATGTCAGATGCAAAGCTTTGGCATGCACGCTTTGGTCATCTGAATTTTGCTAGCTTGTTATGCCTGCAGAAATCTGAAATGGTATCCTCTTTGCCCAAACTTGAGGCACCTAGAAAACATGTTTGTGAAGGCTGTATTTTGGGCAAAATGCAGCGTTCTTCCTTTCCAAAGGATGGTTCAGTTCGGGCTACGCAAAAATTACAGCTTGTACATAGTGATGTCTGTGGTCCTATGCAGACACCCTCTTTTGGAAATTACCTTTACTTCGTGACTTTCATTGATGATTTTTCCAGGCATGCATGGGTATATCCACTCAAAGCAAAGTCCGAAGTGTTCATGTGCTTCAAACAGTTTTTGGTTTTGGCTGAAAATCTGTCAGCATGTAAAATGGGCACCCTCCGTTCTGATCGAGGGGGGGAATATATGTCTTCAGATTTTAATGCATTTCTGGCTGAACGTGGGATAAAACACCAGTGTACAGTGCCGTATACACCTCAATAGAATGGAGTTGCTGAACGGAAGAACAGGTCTCTCATGGAGATGGCGAGGTGTATGGTCAAGAGTCAGGCTTTACCTCATAGTTTCTGGCTTGAGGCTGTCATGTGTGCAGCATATGTACTGAACAGGTGTCCCACTAAAGCGTTGCAGACTATCACTCCATATGAGGCTTGGCATGACCGCAAGCCATCTGTTGCTCATCTGCGTGTTTTTGGTTGTTTGGCATATGCATTAGTGCCTGAACAACATCGCAGAAAATTGGATGATAAGGCAGTAAAATGTATTTTTGTTGGGTACAGTTCTGAAAGTAAAGGCTATCGTCTGTATCATCCACAGACTAAACGCATTCTGGTTAGCCGTGATGTTGTCTTTGTGGAAGATGCTATTCAGCCATTGCTTTCATGTACTAAGGAGACATCTGTTAGCTCCAAAGACATGTATGATACTTTGATGCCTCTTTTTACAGGTGGACAGTCTAGTGCTGGTCCTAATGAGGCAACTTCTCAGCCTTTGCAGGTTTCATATGATAATGCAGATCATTCCATTTCTGATGCAGATTTACATGATGCACTTGCTGATGAGAGAGCTGATATTGAGCAGGCAAAAACTATGCCAAAATGGTTGGTGCAGACTTTGCGTGACAACAAATTAGATGCATCTTTGTCATATCGTACTCGTTCAGGCTCTCATAGTGCCTCCTTTGCATCAGATTGCTATGCTATGGCTGCATCTAGTCTCTGTGATGAGAATGAGCCTGTTTCTTTTGATGAAGCACAAAATTCAGAAAATTGGATGGCTGCTATGCAATGTGAATATGATGCTATAATGAAGAATGGTACATGGTCTTTATGTGACTTGCCTCCTGGCAAGAAGGCCATTGGCACTAAGTGGGTATACAAGCTCAAGCGTAAACCTGATGGTACAGTTGACAGGTATAAGGCTAGGCTTGTTGCAAAGGGTTATGCGCAGGAAAGAGGCATTGATTTTGATGAGACCTTTGCACCTACATGTCGTATGACTACTGTTCGGAGCATTTGTGCACTTTGCAGCCCATCATGGTTGGAATGTACATCAGTTGGACATTAAAACAGCATTTTTGAATGGTGACTTGCATGAAGAAGTGTATGTTTTTCAGCCCCGTGGCTTTGTGCAGAAAGGGCATGAAAACCAGGTGTGCAGGTTAAAGAAGGCGTTATATGGTTTAAAGCAAGCACCACGTGCTTGGTATGAGAAGATACATGCCTATCTGATTGCACATGGTTTTGAGAACAGTCCAACTGAAAGCACCTTATATGTTAAGCGTGCTAATGATGTGCTTCTGATCATTGTTGTCTATGTTGATGACATGCTGCTCACTGGTCCTATTGAGACACATATTGCTGATTTTAAGGCTGATTTGCATGCCTCATTTGAGATGTCTGATTTGGGGCATTTGCATCACTATTTGGGCATTCAGTTTATGCACGTTGATGGTGGAATGGCTTTGTGTCAAACGAAATATATTGACACATTATTGCAGCATTTTGGCCTTGAAGACTGTAAGCCTATTGCCACTCCTATGGAGACAGGTTTACGATTGAGTCTTCATGATGCTGGAGATGCATTTGATGTTGTTCTCTATCAGCAAGCTATTGGATGTTTGATTTACTTATGCATTACTCGGCCAGATATTCAGTTTGCTGTCTCACAGATGAGCAGGTTTATGCATTGCCCAGGAGTCATGCATTGGAAAGCGGTTAAGCGCATCTTTCGCTACTTGAGTGGTACTCGGCTACTTGGGTTGTTTTATCCCAAGGGGGGATCACTACCGCCAGATTTGCATGTTTTTTCTGACTCAGATTGGGCTGGTTGCTATGACACTCGTGTGTCCACCAGTGGTTTTTGCTTCATGCTTGGTAGCTCATGTATATCTTGGTTGAGCAAGAAGCAGCCTACTGTGGCCACTTCCAGTTGTGAGGCTGAGTATAGGGCAGCTTTCACAGCGACTGTTGAGTGTGTGTGGATCAGACGCCTTATGGCTGATTTGGGTGTTGGCCAGTCTTCTGCCACCACCATCTTCACTGACAGTCAGAGCGCATTGGCAGTTGCGAGGAACCCTGTGTTCCATGCTCGCACTAAGCACATTGAGGTGCATTATCACTATGTCAGGGAGAGGTTCTCTGCTGGGGAGATCAGCTTGGCATATGTGCCCACGCAGGAGAACATTGCAGACCTTTTCACGAAGGCTCTGCCTAGGGAGAAGTTTGAAGCTTTCCGCAAAGCTTTGGGCTTACTTCCTTTTGTGGAGTGATTTCCACATAGCTTGGCACTTCCTTATACATGAGTGCCAGCTCCTTGTTCACCGCATCACTCCCAGGGGGGATTTGTTGATATATTTAGGTAGTCTGATGTGTGTGAACACTCTAGGACTGCCGGGGCACTTTTTTCCCTCTTAGGAGGTTTTTTTCCCCCGGCTTATATATACGCCTATTTCCCTAATGGGCTACTTATCTTTGTACATTCTCTAGTAATACATTCAGTCTTGTGTGTTGTGCTCCAAGCTTCTTCTTCTTCCTTGTGCTGTTCGCGTGCTTCCGCAGACGTCTAACTCCAACAATTTTGAGGCATCCAACCCCCGACCGGATTTGAACTCTGGCCATCTGTCTAGAGGTACAAGGCACATCTGCTAAACCGTGCCTGCTCGATAGAGAGCTCAAAAGTTATCTTCCATACAGAGGTCAAAAAATTATTAAGATAAACACTGGAAAGAGATGCCCTAAAATCAAACAAGATGACATAGCTCAAAAGTTTATTAAGATAAACACTGGAAGGAGATGCGCCTAAAACCACACAAGATGACACAAACCTGTCATGTTGTTTCAAACCAAACAAGGTTACAGGTTTGAGCTTGCCAGTCCCTCAAAAAACCAAACAAGATGACAGGTTTGAGACAAAATAGCTCACCACTCACTCAGATGGCGATGAGTATCGAGTTGCAGTCCGCAGAGGTTGAAAGCCCCAGCGTACGCATGCAGATAGATGATTGATATATTCTTGTCATGTTTAGAGAGTAATAAGTTATAAACCGATAAAGAAATTTGTCTCACAAGTCATGTGTGGGGGCAAGCCTCGATATCGGATAACAAGATTGCCGACAAAGCGATGATTGCATTGGAACTTGATCGGTGCGAGAAGGACTCTAATCCTCTGCAAATCTTGAAATGGCGAGTTTCCTCATGCATAGACGTAAACAACTCAACGTGAAATACTGATCACTGAAAGTCGACATGTCCAGGGATCCTCGCGCTGTTATGGAATCACTAAATCATGTCTAGCGGTGTTCGGGTTATTATTGAATTAAATTTGCGTATCTGAGTAAACTTTCATTCGAATCTGATCGATCCCATTGCAGGAGCGCCTCTCTCTCTCTCTCTCTCTCTCTCTCATCTCTCTCTCTCTCTCTCTCTCTCTCTCTCTCTCTCTCTCTCTCTCTCTCTCATATCATTTGCTGCAGTTTTACTGTTTTGCTCCTCATATACATATCGTGGTTCTGACATGTTATAGCCTTCAGTTTATAAGTTACTCTCTAACTCTATTCATAATATTAAATTCTCTCTCTCTCTCTCTCTCTCTCTCTCTCTCTCTCTCCTCTTCATCTCTCTCTCTCTCTCTCTCTCTCTCTCTCTCTTCATATACATATCGTGGTTTTGACATGTTACAGCCTTCAATTTATAAGTCACTCTCTAACTGTAGTCATAATATCAAATTCCCTCCTACATTGCGGCGAAAATCTTCTCTTTCCATTAATCTCACGGTAATGCCACGCTAGGTCACTTCTTAAGCGCGGCGCATGGACAACTTAACACAAGCGCATACGTGAGACCGAGGCGTGCAAGAGTATACAAATGTGATTTTCTTGCGCACGTGCTGGACGTTAGAAGTAGAAGTGGATGTACGCTTGCCCACATAGAGAGAGAGAGAGAGAGAGAGAGAGAGAGAGAGAGAGAGAGAGATGTTTACCGACACGGGAATTTGAGTGAGCTTAAGCAAACTCTCCTTAACGTGTGATCACAGCCCCGCAAATCAGCCATGCAGGAGATGGATGCTTGGAGCGGCGTCACTGCAAGGACAGCTGGTCCCAGCCCCGAGAAGAAGGCTTCCATCCTTAGCATTTGCTTCTGGCACTGGCTTCAGCCATTCGTCGCGCTCGGCAACGAGAGGCCCATACAGGTACACATGGCTGTCTGCTATCCAATTGAAGGGAAACATTTATCTCAGAACTGACAAGCGAACACAAAAAGCGCTTTGCTAGAAGCGTTCTCAGAACAAACCATCCGTAGTTCCTCAAATAATCAGCGTTTGATTAATGCCATCAGGACTATTTTCTGCAGTAGGATATAAGCGAATTTCTAATCAACAGAAATTATCATTGATAATGGACAATTTATTTATTTCTCTATCTTTTTCCATGTGCTTTATGTTTGAGATACTACTCTTTCGCTTGGGTAAAATGCGTTAGATTTTGATTTTTGTCGAATTCTGTGCATTATGTAGACGAGTACCAATATGAATTTATATTGATGCGGCGTTGATCTTCACTTAATTTCCATATGCGCCTCTTTCTGGTCAGGGTCCTAGTGTAGGACGAACTCGAAATACTATCCAGAGAAGACTTATGGTTTTTAATCTGGCTAGATCTAGGTTAAAAATAACAGGTTATCTTCGAGTAAGAATCCGGGTTTACGTTTTCTTTCACCTTGCATATATTGCGTAAGTGCGGATATGACTTTATATTGAGAAAATGTTAATCTGCACTCAATGAAGTATGCACCCCTTGTAGAAGTTTTAGATCAGTGTTGGCGGAGTTGGAAACATTCTAGAATAAACAGCACACGGTTATCTAATCCATATAGTTTAGTCTAATAACATCAGCATTAAGCTCAGAGGAGAAACGCGCAAAAATTAAATGATTCTCTTTTAGGGACAATAATATTCCTTGCTGAAGGAGAAATTGTTTATACGTTTCCCTTCCGCTTCTTGTAAAGTTATGTGCCACATGCTAGTACGTTTTAATGAATTATAATCTTTATTTGACTGAATCTGCACCTAGTGGTCTTTCTATACCGTCGTTGCGCAAGGCATTTCAGTTTTTGTCTGATGTAAGCAAACCGTTCCACGCATCTTCCTTTCATACATTAGCCAGAGAATAAAGTGCTAAGTATGGTTAAATCAAGATTGTAGCTATCTATAGTTTCTCTCTTCGCACAGCAATTGATAGGTTGTTTTGCATCACTAGTAAAAGTGTGCTTCTTCGCGAGGGTTGAGAAAGAGGTGAGTAAGCACTGACGCCTTCCTCATTCATGTTTCCAATCATTCTTTCCTCGCTATGCTAGAGATGCTTGCTTACAGGAAGCGTATGCAGATTAAAGCAGGAATGTGTATTTCAGTATAACTGAAGCTGTTTATGTATACAATCTTGACTGTAGTTACCGACTGTATTACATTGCAAGAAAACCACGTATACCTTATAATGGGCTACATACCCTTCTACATGGGACAAAATAAACGATGATCAAATATTAATTATATATTGACTTATATTTAAAATATGCATCCCTTGCTCCATGTGCAGTCCATTGTACACGGCATTTCGGTTTTTCAAACACTTTATCAGTTATTAAGCAGACTGTTCCACATAACTTTCTTTCATACATCTCTCACCTATAAATAGAAGTGCTACCTCCATCCGCATGGCAAGCAGTGTTAATAGTTTTTGGTTTTATAACTTAATTCATAGCCGTAAGATTTTCTTTCTGTGCATAGAATGGTTAGGATACTTTGTTATTGATTAGTAAGGTGTGTTTATTTTTCAGAGTTAAAAACACAAAAGTCTAAGCATCACACTTTTTCACTCATCGTGCTGGACCCTCCCTTCTATGCCATGCGAGAAACACATGCATACAGGAAATGCATGCTGTTTAGAGTAGGATTGTGTATTCTGCTATAGTTGGATCTGACTATCTATACATAATGCAAAGGAGACTTCCATGAAATGGTGACATTTAGCTGTTTATGGATTGCATGTTTGCTAGTGTGTCAAAAAACCTCATCACTTTTCTTTAGTATGGGCTGCATGTTCTTCTAAAACAGTAATTTCTAGTCTGTATAAATCAGCACCTCAAGCTACTTGGGGCTTCCTACATTTCGAGATTTAGTTAAGAATTTTTCCAAGTATCAAGATCATTTTATTTTCTTGGCATGAGAAGTATTCTAGATAAGTTATAATCTGAAGGGCATGTCCAAATGTATTTTAGTATGCTTTATTTTCTCTGAATGTGGCAATCTTTGGGGCAGGCTTATTTTAGACAGGATACAGTTGAGGATAAGATGTTACTGAGATGAAGGGTCGTTTGTATGAGTATAGTGATCTTGAGCATGGAAACTTTCTTAAGAGCAAATCTCATAGCCATGTAGCCAGCTTCCATGAAAATAACAGGGACTTCCTCTTTTGTCTAGTGTTGGCAAGATATGAGTGTTCTAGCCAGAAAAGAGACATATAATAATGTGTAGTATATCCTACTTAACAGCTCAAATCTGCTTAAGAGTAGCTGACTAGAGGCATGATCAAATTACGAGCAGATGAACAGTAAAAGAGTAGAATCTGTTTCCTTATAGATATTAGCATGAATTGGCAAAGGACAAGGAATATCAGTGATGGAAAATATACAAGAATAACTTAAATTTTACACTTATCTCAATGTGAGCATTTTGCTTTATTTACTGAAGTACTTATAGCAAGTGGAATCTTTTGCCTTATAGATACTAACATAAACTGTTAAAAGACAAGGAATATCAGTGATAACTGCATCACGTAAAATCAGTTGAAAAGGCTGTGAACAATAGTTTAGAGTGCTAAGACTGACTTGATATTAGCAAGATAAATTCAAATGAGTTCCAAGATTTTAAATTTAGAGAACGAGACTTCACCAGTTGTGGGCCAT
The DNA here is from genome assembly GCA_020310875.1 of Ceratopteris richardii. NCBI lineage: Eukaryota > Viridiplantae > Streptophyta > Polypodiopsida > Polypodiales > Pteridaceae > Ceratopteris > Ceratopteris richardii. The sequence continues at coordinate 85,220 of MU261892.1, forward strand.
GAATAAAAGCTCATGTAACTGTGGGATACCCAAGGTAGGAGCACTGAAGATGACTACCAAAGTTTACGAAGAAATTAAATATCTCCAATTCCAATTTTGATGGCATCACTAAGTCCGAAATCCTGACAGTATCAAAAACGTCTCGAG
>MU261893.1:5000-10000 GCA_020310875.1 Ceratopteris richardii
GAGAAATGATTCAAACAATCTACCTATGTCTGAAACTGTCATTCTGTAGAATCGACTTTGACACCTGCAACTTCTAAGACATGATTCTCCCAAACTAGAACCCGTTTAAGCAAATGCTTTTAGCCATAGATGGCTTACCTTCCAACTCAAATTTTGACTCCTCATTTGTGTAAAACTTTACACTATGCATTGAGCACTGTCCATTTCTTTGACCGTTGAATTGAAGAGATGAAGAAAAGATTAAAGATCAATTTCATGAAGTAAAGAGAAGATTCAGATAGCAAAGTCCTTTAAATTATATGTACATTAGTTCTGTATATACTTCAATATACTTGAAGTAATGACGAATCAGTACTCATATGTATATATAAGTACATGCTCATAGTCGTATTGCAAGTGTAAGAGAGTGAGAGATGAAATATAGATAAGTACATGATGAAGATTGTATATGTCATCCATCAGATGTATGAAGAGTTGAGATAAGGAAAAAGTTTTCAGAGAATTGCGCGTCGATCTTTTCTCTAGTTCTCCTTCTGTGTTTAATCTTATGAGAAATCCTTTTGTACAGATCTATGTCCATAGTTAATCTATCTATGGTTAAAGTTTGAGAGTTCAATTGCAAACAGGCTGAGAGAATTTTGGATAGGAACATCTATATGTGAGAAAGTGTTGAGTGTCTTCTAAAACAGGCGCAGATCCAGGCTTTATATAATCACCAATTGTTAATTTTACTGCTCCAACAGCTCCCCCTCAATCATCAATTGTGATTACCTGCATCCTTTTTATCCCTGCCATATCTTTAAATCTCTATAACTTTGGTCCATCCAATTTTTTTGTCATCATATCTGCAAGTTGATCTTTTGTAAGAGTATGCATAACCTCTATTTCTTTATCAACAACCTTCTCTCTCAAAAATGATACTGAATCTCAATGTGTTTAGTTCTAGCATGAAATACAGGATTTGCTGCCAAATATAAAGAACTCATATTGTCTCCACAAATGATAGGAATACTCTGTGCAATATCAAAACTCTTCATAAGAGTCTTTAACCATATTACTTCCTTTGCAGATTCTACCATACCTTTGTATTCTGCTTCTGTAGATGATAGAGCAACTGTATGTTGCTTCTTAGAGCACCATGAAATTAGCTTATCTCCCACATAACACAAATATCCATGTGTTGATCTTCTATCATCAGAATTACCTGCCCAATCTGCATCACTGTATATTTTGACTCTTGTATCTGAAGTAAATCCATAATACAAACCTTCTTTAAGTGTACCCTTGATGTACCTAAGTACTCTTTGTCCTGCAATCCAATGATCCTTTCTAGGACAATGCATGAATTGAGATAGAACTCCAACTGCATATGATAAATCAGGCCTTGTTAATGTAGCATAAATCAAGCTACCCACCAAACTCTGATAGAGCTTCATATCTTTGAATTCTTCTCCTCCATATCTACTCAATCTTTGATTTACTTCCATTGGAGTTGGTGCTATCCTGCAATCTTCCATTTTAAATTTGGTTAACAAATTTTTCAGATATCTTTCTTGAGTTACATATACTCCATGTTGAGTATATGAAATCTCCATTCCCAAAAAGAATGACAAATTTCCCAAATCACTGATTTTGAATTCTTTCTCCATCTATTTCTTAATCATGTGTATACCTTTGTCATCTGTTCCTGTAAGTATTATGTCATCAACATAAATACAAACATAAATAAAGCCATCCTCACTTGCTTTGACTAGCAAGCTACTATCTGCCTTTGATGCTTGAAATCCAAGTTCCTTTAAGAACTTTACAAGCCTATAATTCCATGCCCTTGGGGCCTGTTTCAACCCATACAAAGCTCTCTTGAGCTTACACACATAATTTGGATACACTTGATCTTTGAAACCATCTGGTTGTTCCATATAGACTTCGTCGGAAATAAAACCATTCAAAAATGCATTCTTCACATCTAATTGAGATAATTTCCAACCTTTGCAAGCAGCAATTGCTATGAGTGTCCTTATGGTTGTCATCTTTGCAACAGGACTATATGTTTCATCATAGTCCACACCATATGTCTGTGCATATCCCTTCACAATAAGCCTGGCTTTGTACCTAGATATACTTCCATCTGCAAATCTTTTTGTTTTGTAAACCCACTTACATCCAATAATCTTCTGACTATTTGGTTTAGGAACCAAATCCCAAGTCTCATTTTCCATCAATGCATCATATTCCTCCTGCATAGCTTTTTCCCAATTCTTCTTCCCTTTGGCTTCATCATATGTAGATGGATCTTCATCTGCTTTTAGCATGTAAGCATAATCTTTAGTAGTCAAGAATGAATTATCATAGCTATACCTTGTAGGTTGCCATTTATGCCTAGATGACCTTCTGACTTCTCCAGTTCTTGAAGTTTCTGGTTCATCACTTTTTGGATCAAATCTTGAAATTTCTTCAACTTCAACCTGTACTTCATTATTCTCATCTTCATCAAATATTTGAACCTTTGATTTAACTTTCTTTTGATTCACAACTTCTTCAACATCTGCATGCACATTAAGTGTACCTGCATACCAAGTACCTTGCTCATCAAATGTAACATCCTTGGACACAAGGAATTGCTTTGTGGATGGACTCCACAACCTATAACCCATCTTCTTGACATCATAACCAATGAATACATACTTCTCTGCTTTAGGTTCCAATTTATGCCTCAATTGAGATGGCACATATGCATATGCCAAGCAACCAAATATTTTTACAATGATCCAAGGTAGGTCTCTTACCCCACCGAGCTTCATATGGTGTCATACCCTGCAAAGCTTTACAAGGTAACCTATTGAACAAATATGTGGCTGTGTTTACAGCCTCAGCCCACAAATAATTTGGACAATTTTTCTCCTTCATCATGGATCTTGCAAACTCAACAAGATTTCTATTTCTTTTCTCTGCTACCCCATTTTGTTGAGGAGAGTACCTGCAAGTAACCTCTCTCTTTATACCTGCATTCCACAAGTAATCACTAAACTCATTAGAGAAATACTCTCCCCCTCCATCTGACCTTAGTCTCTTCAACTTATGACCTATGATCCTTTTTGCATATGCATGAGAGTGTTTAAATGTATTAAACACTTCTGACTTATCTTTGATCACATAGATTGTGATCCACCTGGTAGCATCATCAACATATATGACATAATATCTTGAACCATTTATACTGAAATCTTTTGAAGGACCCCACACATCTGTATGTACCAATTCAAGTCTTTCTGAATACATAAACCATGCTTATTATATGACTGCTTATGAGCCTTACCTAACTGACATGCTTCACATAGTATGTCATGTGTTGACATGCAATATTAGGCAATCCAAGCACTGAACCATTGTTTATCATTTCTTTGATACCTCTTTCATTAAAATGTCCAAGTCTTTTATGCCAAAGACCCAATTTAGACACCTTTTGCTCCCCATATGTAAACATAGCATGTCCAATATTACCTTGTATCTTTAATGTGAAGAGCCTTCCTTCCTTTTTTCCTGTAACAATTTGTTTATACCCTTCACTAGGGTCTTCAACTTAAATTCCATCATTAGTGAACCTTACCTCATATCCTTTTTCCACAATTTGTCCTACACTGATCAAATTCTTTGGAATTGTAGGAACATACAGAACCTTACTCAAGAGAGTGCTTCCATCTTTGCTTTGACTGAACCAATTGACTTTACTTTGTGCTTTGTATTATCACCTGTTTGAACTGTATGATTGATTGCATTATGATCTAGATTAGTCATCAAAGCAATGTTTCCACTGAGACGGTTGCTACATCCTGAGTCAATATAAAATACTCTCATGTCTTCATGTGAGGCTTCACATGTTGCATTCATAATAAGGGTCGAATCTTCTTTCTGATCTGATGCATAATTGTAGTAGGTGTTATTATAGGATTGATTTGGAAGCTTCTTCCTCCACCTCTTCCAAAAGGAATTCCTGCCACCTCTACCTCTAAAGTTTCCTCTTTGATATCTGCCGACCTCTTCCTCTTTGATTAAAGTTTCTGATTAAAATTACCATTGCTTTGATTATTATGCCAACTAGTCATGAGATAGATGATTGGTCTTACCACATATCCAACAAGCTCTGACATTATCTTTGTTATTTCTGCCTCTTCCTCTACTTCTGCCACTTTCTCTTCCTCTTAGGAAGTTTGCTTGACCTTGGAGTACCTTCATCTTCAACTGATTGTTGCTTTCCTTTGCTAGCTTTCTTCTTGTCTTTAGAATACATTGCATGACCTACACTCTTATCAACATCTCCTTTGATATCATTCTCAAAGTAGCATATGTCCTAACAATTGATTCAAATCAGGGAGTGAAATGATCTAATGAAAGTTCTGTAGACAAAATAAAAGGCTTCCACTTCTCATCTCCTCTAAGTCCTATGAGAATTTGTCTTACCAACTTATCTTCTTCAATATCTTCATCAACTGCACCTAAAGAATCAGCAATGTCTTTCATCTTTGTCACATAATCAGATATTGATTGTGAAGCCTTCTTATTGAAGGTAGTAAACTCTACCCATAATGAAGCTTTCCTTGATTTGGTTGTATTCTGAAAATGCTCTTCCAAAGCATTCCAATTATCACTTGCACTTTCAATTCCTCTGATATGAGGAAGCAATAATCATTCACTGCCATTATGCTCCTTGCTTGAGCATCCTTCTTCATCCAAACCTTTATATCTGCAAGCTCCTCCCTAGTTGGAACACTAGGATCTTTAAACTCTAGCTTTTCTTCCTCTCCTGTTATGTATCCCATCAGATCTTTGCTCATAAGATGAGCTTCCATTCTCATAGACCAAGCTCGATAGTTTTTCTCTATCCAACTTTTCAATTTGGAGACTATCTCCCATCCTTGCTTCACCTGTAGTCTCAAATCTTTTGTCCTTATAAGGAATGAGTGTACCTTGGCTTCGAATGTTGCTCCTTCTGATCCTTTTGA
>MU261893.1:17500-85331 GCA_020310875.1 Ceratopteris richardii
TTCTCACAGACAAACATTCCAAATGTTATCCAAGGCATCATGCAGGAGAATTGTTGAATGTCAAAGACTACGGAAACTTTCAAGTTGAGTGGCATTTGAGTGGAGACCTAAAGACACTCAAATGCATGTTTGGTATTAGTGGGGGAGCAAATTCTAAATACCCTTGCTTGTACTGCATGCAAAGCCCAGGCACAAATGGATGGATTACTAGAGCTGAGGGTGAAGAGGCTCCTTCTAGACAAAATGTTATTCTTCGTAACTACTCATCTTCTTCAATGATTTGGGATCCCATACTTCCAATAGCATTGACAAATGTACACATATGTACACTACATGCAGAGTTAAGAATCATTGACAAGTTGGTCCGTCTTCACTTGGATTATGCATATTCTATCAAGCCTACAACTCTTGCAGATGAATGCATAAAAAAATGTGAATGTCTTCTTTCACAAATGGGGTTTCATGGTGGTGATGTTCATCTAAGAAAAGATCCAAAGCTTTCACAAAATACAGGTGATGTTTTACAGGATGTCTCAATGGGAGGTGCAAAAGCAAGGAGATTCTTCAGCAACCATGATGGCAAACAACTTAATGCCATGTGGAATTCATGGAAAACATTTTGTGAGGTCACGACTAATGTAAAAAGCAAACCAGAAATAGCAAAAAAGAGAATGGAGGTGTGGGTCAAACTAGATAATCTTTAAAGATCATGAGGCAGCAGGTAACATCAAAAAGTTATGTGACAGATTTCAGAAAGGCGACCACAGAGCTTATAGAAACCATCATAGAGGCATGGGTGGCCAAAGACATAACATACTACTTGGTGAGCTCCAAAGATATTTTATTCAATTTATTTATTTTTAATTGAAATAAAGATCTAATGAATTCTTCTGCTTTCCAGCATATTCTTCTTGTGCATGGTGCATTCTTTGCAGAAAAAGAACCACTTGCCATGTGGAACACCCAAGGCATGGAAAAATCTCATTATCAAGCAAGGACAAAGCTTCTTTAGGTGTACAAGGAAAGGAGGAGGAGTAACAAAGAGCAATGCCTTCAGAGAGCTTTTTGATTGGTTCTTTAGGAAGACAATTACAAAGGACCTCATGCCAAATATAATCTTTGAGTGGTGGATCCCCTCTCCTCTTTCAAAGCAACATTTGTCACTAACAATGTGCATTTCTGAGCTTGGGCTCATGCACGTTCACTTCCCTATATTGACACTCAGAGGAATATTGGACACGTGCCGGTTCCTAAGAGATTACCATGCTGATTGACATAGACCATTCACCAGTGCTACTATTCCATACTGGTTCAGGAAATACTGAGAATTGAATTGCTTTATATTCCTTGGCAAGCAACATCGTGTAACTACACCAAAGCTGAGTTTCACATATTCTCTTTAGCTCACCATATGCAGGAGTCTTCTCCTCCAGAACTACCTTGTGCAGATATCTCCTTGGATGCTCTGGTACATGAAGTAGTTAAGCATCACTCAAGTTGCAGACCTTCAAGCTCTTTAGAAGACAATTACAAAGGACCTCATGCCAAATATAATCAGAAGGATTATGGCTATCTCCAGACAAATCATGTATCAATATCACAAACTGAAAAGACCACATTTCAAATAGAGCTTTAATATTTGCAATGTCTTTTATTTCTTTGAGAAATAAAAGATGTCATGTATGTACATTTCATGATGTATTATGCTTTGAAAAGAAATATGTCTACTACCATCAGATGACTTTGACCAGAGAATCAATAACAATTACACCAAAAAATTTGCAATGTCTTATATCACATTGGGCAATTTCTGTATATGTACATTTGTTGAGTATAGAATTTGAAAAAATCAAGTCATTCCTTGAGCCTTTTGAAAGAGCTTGGCTCTGGCAAATCACCTCTATATCTCAGGAACTCTTTTCTCCTGTATCCAGCAATGCTTTTTAAATCTGACACCCCCTGCAGCCATTGCATAGCTTGAATAACAAAGAAGTACCCTGCCCTTGAAGCATTGAGTCCAGGGGCATATCCAAAAATTCTGAATGCAGTTGCTCTTTCAAGCAGTAAAACTCCTGAAAGCATTAAAGGGTATTGGAGTAAAACCATGTATTTTGATAGAGTCCTCAAGCAGAACAATCCAAAGTCTGGCTCCTCACTATAGTGCTTGTGAATAACACAAAAAGTGGCTGGGTCCAACTTTGGAAGATAGTGGATAATAGAATGAATATCCACCTTTGCTTTTCCTTTCTCTTCTAAGGCTTTTCCTTGTTCCCTTGCCCCTGCCAAGGTAATTGTCTTCATCCAATAAAGTTAACTGTGATAAAAATGAAAAACATGGTTAGATGAAGTGCAAGCACACTTAGGAAACATGTGAAGTAACTTGAAACTATTAGAAAGAAAAGCAAGAGACACGACTGATGCAAGCGATAAGGGTCTTCAGAGAAATTCAGATTGTCGTTATCGCTTGCATCGGTCGTCATCAATATCTATTTGCAAACTGCCTAGAAACATCTAATGTTTGATAAATGAGGGGAATTCCCACCAGCAAGACATGTATAAGTCATTGCTGCATGCAACTCCTAGACACGACCGATACAAGCGATAAGGCCCAGCGGAAAATATCCGATGGGCCTAATCGCTTGCATCGGTCGTGATCCATTTCTGACACTTGGAATGGAGAACTTGGACAAATCTGATACAAGAAAGAGATTTTGCATTGGTCCCATCTCATATCCTTAACCTAAAGATCTTGAGAACATAGTTAACTGTATACCTTGATGTCATCTTCCTAAAGTCCAAACACGACCGATGCAAGCGATGAGGCCCAACGGAAAATATCCGATGGGCCTAATCGCTTGCATCGGTCGTGATCCATTTCTGACACTTGGAATGGAGAACTTGGACAAATCTGATACAAGAAAGAGATTTTGCATTGGTCCCATCTCATATCCTTAACCTAAAGATCTTGAGAACATAGTTAACTGTATACCTTGATGTCATCTTCCTAAAGTCCAAACACGACCGATGCAAGCGATGAGGCCCAACGGAAAATATCCGATGGACCTAATCGCTTGCATCGGTTGTGATCCATTTCTGACACTTGGAATGGAGAACTTGGACAAATCTGATACAAGAAAGAGATTTTGCATTGGTCCCATCTCATATCCTTAACCTAAAGATTCTTGAGAACATAGTTAACTGTATACCTTGAGTCAATCTTCCTAAGTCCAAACACGACCGATGCAAGCGATGAGGCCCAAGCGGAAATATCCGATGGGCCTAATCGCTTGCATCGGTCGTGATCCATTTCTGACACTTCGAATGGAGAACTTGGACAAATCTGATACAAGAAGAGATTTTGCATTGGTCCCATCGCATATCCTTAACCTAAAGTTCTTGAGAACATAGTTAACTGTATACCCTGACGTCATCTTCCTAAAGTCCAAACACGACCGATGCAAGCGATGAGGCCCAGCGGAAAATATCCGATGGGCATAATCGCTTGCATCGGTCGTGATCCATTTCTGACACTTCTAATGGAGAACTTGGACAAACTGACACAATAGAGATTTTGCATCAAGCCCATCTCATCTCCTTTTCCTTTAAATAATGAAATATTTTACTACATACTTGACCTCATCTTCCTCTTCAAGTCCGAACACGACCGATGCAAGCGATAAGGCCCAACGGAGATTATCCGTTAGGTTGTATCGCTTGCATCGGTCGTGGTCATTTTCTCACTTAAAAAAGTAGAGATCTCTACAAAAACTTTAATTGATAGAATATATCAAACAACATACCTTGACCTCATCTTCCTCCTCAATGAGCTCTTTTGAGTCAATACAAATTGTTCCTTTGTCCTCAGCGACATCCAAGAATGAATAGCCACGTCCAAACGAGTATATTCCAAGTTGCTTCTGATGCTCATCAAACTCTTCATCAGCAGTTTTGGCTTCTCTGAGATAGCTTTCTCAAAGCATTTTGAAAGAGCTTGTGATGAATCTTGAATTCTTCATTAGACAATCCAAATCAAGACGCAAAAATTCCTCTCTTCTTTCTCCTTTCTTATTGATGAATCTCCTTGCAACTTCTTCTGCCTCAGCTATAGCTGCAAGACAGTAGTCCTCCCTTAGATTGAAAAGTTCCTGAATGTAAAATAGAGGTATGAACTCTTTCCCAGAGATAAAGTAAAAAGGTAGATTTGGGAGAAGTAGGGACTTCTCAGACACTTGAACTTCTTCACTTGGCTCCCTTATTGCAGTCTCTGCTTTAAAAGTGGCCACATCAAATCTTTGACCTGCTCTTCTTCTGCTTGACATTGATCTCCTCAACAATCTCCATGACACCTTTCATAGTTTTTGAGCTAGCCTCAAGTGCCAGCTCTAAGCAAGGCTCGTCTTCATCATGAACATTTTCCTCCCTTTCAACTAAGATATGATCAAGCCATATCAAGAAAGCAATGTTTAAAGGGAGCAAGCAGCAGTCCTTTTCATGCTCTGGGCAATAAATCAAGCTTCCCTGGCAAAGGGGATATCCTTCTGCATTTTCTTGTGATTTTAGCCCTATCTGTTGGATCCTTCCCAAAGATGTGAGGATGGACATAGGTTTTCTGAGAAATAGAAAGGATCCTCCCATCGACCAACCCCAAGAAAATCTCCCACTCATCCTTAAGAAAACTTTTCGAGTTCTCTAAGAGTTTTTCAAAATCAATTTCGGGGTTGAATATGGTCATTGCATCAGGAAAATAATCTACACTTAAATCCCTCTTGAACCATGAAATCAAGAAGTTTCTCTGATGGAGAGACACTAAGGATCTCATTCATTACCTCCATCTAAGCTGCAGCTTCTCTTGTATGTCTATTAGGAGAACACAACCGATGCAAGCGACTAGAGCGAATCAACGTAGGTCAAACTGGCGAAAATCGCTTGTATCGGTCGTGTCGGCGACGAAAGAAAAATACACATGTAGGTGAGAAATTCTCTGAAGGTTGAAAATTTGAGTTTGTGAAGAAATAGGTATTTATAGGCGAGGAGGGAACAAACGGTCGAATGAGGTGGACCAATCACAGAGTGCCATGTGGCAACGTGTACGTTGCCCGATGCAACGGATAGATGACGTGGATCAATTAAATCATGCCACGTGGCAAAAGACGTTGGAATTCCCAATGGGTATCTGACGTGGACCAATCGGGGCATGCCACGTGGCACAACGGTCAACTCAGTTTTGGGACCTATTTAAGCTTCCCTATTCATTTGCTTTTTTTTTTTTGTCAACACTTGCCAAGCGTGGAGGTTCCATTGCCACCAAGTTTTTTGGCTACTTCACAATTTCTATAGAGAGCGCTCTCTCCGTAAGGTAATGTGGACACGACCGATGCAAGCGATTAGGGACATCCGAGATTTTTGGATAACCCGAATCGCTTGGATCGGTCATGTTTTTTAAATAGCATCGTCCTTGATCATACCTTGCAAATTTTGGTTTCTTTTGTGTTGCTTGAGTATAACGCATTGTTACCTTTATTTTAACTTCTATTTATTGAAATATGATGATGAATTCAGGGACGACCGATGCAAGCGATGAGTGACATCCGGGCATTTACGGATGACTCTTATCGCTTGGATCGGTCGTGTCTCTAGTGAGGAGGGAAGAAACGGTCGAATGAGGTGGAGCAATCATAGAGTGCCACGTGGTAAAGTGTACGTTCCCCGATGCAAGGGATTGATGACGTGGATCAATCAGATCATGCCACGTGGCAAAAGACGTTGGAATTCGCAACGGGTATCTGACATGGACCAATCGGAGCATGCCACGTGGCACAATGATCAACTCAGTTTTGGGACCTATTTAAGCTTCCTCCTATTCATTTCCTTCATTTTTTTCTGTCAACACTTGCCAAGCGTCGAGGTTCCATTGCCACCACGTTTTTAGCCTACTTCACAATTTCTATAGAGAGCGCTCTCTACGTAAGGTAATGTGGACACGACCGATGCAAGCGATTAGGGACATCCGAGATTTTTGGATAACCCTAATCACTTGGATCGGTCATGTTTTTTAATATCATCGAGTCCTTGATCATAGCTTGCAAATTTTGGTTTCCTTTGCTATGATGAAAAGGAACGTCCGAGATATGGAAACCAAGACATTAAAGATGCTGCCTTGCTTAATTTGAACAGCCAGACAGAAGAGTCAGCTTCTCAAATCCTTGACATGCATGTGGGGATCTTTTTTCGAGGAGCAGGACACCAGTGGGGGGTTTCGTGAGATATAGGTGTGGGAGGTCTCCATCAAAAAGGAGGAAGCGGGTTCTGCTAGTAGAGGATTTGAGAAGCTGACTCTTCTGTCTGGCTGTTCAAATTTTCTTTATAGTAAGCAAGGTAGCATCTTTAATGTCTTGGTTTCCATATCTCGGACGTTCCTTTTCATCTCGTGCCTCTGATAGTGGAAAGAGTCATTGATTATAGTTTTCCAATTATCTTTATCTTAGTGATAATTGAGTGTTTTGCATTGTCAGATATTATTTATTGATATTTGATGATTAATTTAAAGACGACCGATGCAAGCGATCAGGGACATCCGGGCATTTCCGGATGACTGTTATCGCTTGCATCGGTCGTGCCTCTGATAGTGGAAAGAGTCATTGATCATAGCTTTTAGAGAGTAAGTTTTGACAGTGGAATATTCCACTTTTCCTAATTCCTTGCCTAAAGATTGATTTTTTGTAGAGTATGGCTAGAACCAAAAGACAGCAAGGAAGTTGTACCCTGAGGGTCAGGACAAGAATGCCCAAGGGGAAAATGTCCAGGAGCAAAATTCCAGAAGGTTCAAGCCAAAGTGCCAGAGCAGCCTTCAAAAAAAAGGGTCAACTACCATGTTAAGTCTTTGAGGGAAATAAGAAGAGCCCAAAAGTCTGTGGGATTGTTGATCCCAAGACTTCCATTATGAGAGTTGTCAAGCAGATCTCATCCAACCTCTGTTCTTTGATGAAGACCTCATCCTTTGTCAATGTGAGGTGGCAAACTCAAGCACTGCTATGCCTGCAAGAAGCTGCAGAGGACTTTGCTATTGATTTCATGAATGATGCCTACTTATGTGCTGCTCATTCTCATAGGGTAACTTTAATGGCGAAGGATTATGTTATTGTTTCAAGAATAAGATATAAGTTTGATAAAGCTCTGGTTCCTATTGATCACCACGACAAAAAATTCTTCGATATTTTAAATATACCTCCAGCTCGAGCACCTAAAACAACAGTTGTCATTGAAGAGATCAACGCTCAAGTCACTCATGATCATGAGACTAGAGCTGCAGCAAATAGTGAGGAGGAGAGGAAAAAGCAGGGATTATTTACAGAGGAAAGTGCCATCTTAACCCAGATTCAAAAGTTACAGAAAGCAAATAAAGAGCTCCTCAAGAAAGGAGATGGGCAGGTTATAGTTAATGTTGCAATGCCATGGCAAAGGTGAATTGTTTCTTGACATTAGACCTGAAGATAACAAAATGTTGAGGGAGCTTCATCTTGAAATATCAGATAGTGTGGTCAACATTTCACTCAGGTATATCTAGAGGCCTTAAAATGCTTTTGTTTTGCATAATTTTCTAGTTCCTTAACTGCATTTTTATTTCTTGATTTGTAGGGTTCTTCTTCAACAATGTGAGGAAAAGGTTCAAAGAAAAGTATTTATTTTAGATCCTCTGGTGACACAATGTTTTTTACATAAACATGGAGATGCCAAGTCCTTTCTACGGGGTTTTACAGAAGAAGTAGAATGTGTAATTTACCCATACATTGAAAAGTAAGTATTCATCTTCATTTTGGAAACATATTTGTTTCATTTAAGAAAGTATATTTACATGCAACTCATTGACAGGGGCCATTGGAGTTTGATTATTGTGGACTTCAATGCATATCAAGCTCTTTTCCTAAATTCTCTTCCATCACAGCATGGGAATTGCAAAGTGTAAGTTACTATACATTTTGTTGTTCTCTATTTTAAAGCCATGCCCCGTTTTGATTTTCACTTTACAATGCAGTGCTGCAAAGCTTCTCAAGATGCATATTGATCAGAATTTTCCAGGAATAGCTAAAATGAATGAACAAAAGCAATTTGGATACAGCCAAATTCATGTGCCATTGCAGAGAGACTCAACATCATGTGGCTGGAGAGTGATTGCAAATGCTGTAAGATTCTTGGAAAGAAGGTTCTACAGTCCTGGATTGAATTTATCAGACTACCCAGATGCATGGATCATCTTGATCAGAGAGAGAGCAATAAATAGTATCATGAAACATGCAATCTGCCCACATGATCCAGACTCACCTCCACCCCCTCCACCTGATAGAAAACAGTCTGAAGATAAAAAGAAAGGGCTTCCTCTTCACTCACCACTAAAGCATATGAACAACATAAAGAGTCAAGCTGAAACCTCCAAAAAGGGACAGAAGCAACAGAGAAAGCAAGGCTCTAAAAAGGATAGAAAGGGTTAAATCAATTTTTGAGTCGTAGATTGAAATCAATTGTAAAGCCAACCGAGGTTGGAATATTTATTTTTTAACAAATTGTATGTAGTTATGCCAATCTTCATCTGGAAGATGATCACAGTTGTATTGAACCTCTTGAGAGTTTGACAAAAGTTCACTGGATGGTCCAATTAAATTTATTTATGTCACAATTATGAATGCATTGTGGGTTTTTTACTTCATTCTTGTTGGAAAGTGTTTAAATTCGAGAAGTTACAGAAGGACATAAAGAATTAAGAGGACACGATCCGATACAAGCGATACGGGGAATCGGAGAATCTTGGATTGCCCCTATCGCTTGCATCGGTCGTATTATCCATTTCATCGCTGCTGCTAGTTTTTATACTCGTGAGTCAAATCTTTACGCAAGGTCACTTCTTGAAGTCTCCCGCGGTAGTTTGCTAACACGACCGATGTAAGCGAAAAGGGCCATCCGACAATTTCAGATTGCACTAGTCGCTTGCATCGGTCGTCTTCACTTATCTCGTCTTCTCTGCTTTATGCCTTGAGACATGCTCTTCTAATATTGAAATACCAAACCTTGGATTGGAATTTGCACCAAGTTCTCCACTCTCTCTTATATTACTTGGTAGTTTGCATTTGTACCATGATAATTTCTCTCGCGGTAGTTTGCTAACACGACCGATGTAAGCGATAAGGGCCATCCGACAATTTCAGATTGCCCTAGTCGCTTGCATCGGTCGTCTTCACTTATCTCGCCTCCTCTGCTTTATGCCTTAAGACATGCTCTTCTAATATTGAAATACCAAACCTTGGATTGGAATTTGCACCAAGTTCTCCACACTCTCTTATATTACTTGGTAGTTTGCGTTTGTACCATGATAATTTCTCTCGCGGTAGTTTGCTAACACGACCGATGTAAGCGATAAGGGCCATCCGACAAATTCAGATTGCACTAGTCGCTTGCATCGGTCGTCTTCACTTATCTCGTCTCCTCTGCTTTATGCCTTAAGACATGCTCTTCTAATATTGAAATACCAAACCTTGGATTGGAATTTGCACCAAGTTCTCCACACTCTCTTATATTACTTGTTATGTGTACCATGATAATTTCTCTTGCATTACTTGAGGACAGAAAAGTTGGATAGAATCAAATTATTTAGCTGAGACTAGTGTGCACCTTTGATAGACTATAATTAAATTGAAATTAGATATTCAATTCTAGATCTCTTCTTCATCTAGAATTAACTTATGCAAGTTCCTGTATAATTATTTCTTAGTCATCAATTCACTCCTGCAAAAAAAAATCAATGGAAATATGAAATTAAGGACCTAAAAAATATCTAAGACATTTAAAATTAATAATTTAACACACATTGTTTGTAACCATCCTGCCAAGAAAATTCAATGGAAGTATCAATAGAAGCTTCTATTAGATGAAGATACATTATGTAAGAATGTCAGGGTTAACTTGTTACAATCTTAAAGGTTGGAACTTAATCACCCTTGGTGGCAGGCAGCTTATGCAAGATAATGATTTCTCTGATCTAATGTTAACTATTGCATCATCAATTGAGAATCTACACTGAGATGATACCTCATCAAGGTATTCTAGAAGCTCCCTTACATTTCTGAGATTCCAATTTGCAGTGACAATTATTTTCCTTGATTGAAAATCTGGATGAATCAATACTTCTAACTCAAATTCTGGACAGCTCTCCTCTGAGTCCAAGGCTATCCAAAGTCCAAGCTTTTTTTTCCACCTTCTATAGTCATATCCTAGAACCAGAGATTGTCGACATATCTGATATGAGATTGAAAGAGAATTGGGACTAACTTTACATAAAATAATGTCACCTAGCTTTTGAACTTCTTTGCTATCCCATTCCCTACCTAAAACATCATCAATCTCTGAAATAGGGACTCTCCTATTCAACCACATTGTTTTTGTTTTCTGTAATAACATGTTTTTAAAGCATGCTACAAAGACATGAATAGGCAAAAACCATTGAATCTTTATCCTTCTCGAAATTCGGCCTGCTGACATTGCCTTCTGGATGTCAAATTTAATTTTGCAGAGAAAACTTGAAACTGTTGAATGATCAGGAGCATCCCAATCTAATGAAGAGATGCAAGGACTAGGTACGTGTACAAGAATTCCATAAGAACTCCTCCCTGACGGCACTTGATAATCTGCATAATGGACAAATAACTCTATGCTATTGAAGAATTGAACAGATTTCTCTGCATACATGAGTTCTGCATATTCCTTATGAAGAACTCTGAATGTTCCTGTTAAACATTCAACAGGTTGCCATTCCACAATATTGGAAGGAAAGATATCTGCAGTACAAAAACATATGTTTCATTATACAAAATCAACTGGAATGATAGAAGAGCATTGTCAAACTTCACTTACAGTACGAAGGGAATTGCAGATGATTTTCTAGAACAAGATCCTTAGCGGTGTACACATGCTGTACTCGTGCAAACCAACCGCATCTCTTCAATTTGAAACTGAGAATACGTCCCTTCCAATGGTTTCTTGTGTTGTCTCTTTTGGCACGCTTGACTTTATGGACACCTCTACAGCTAGGAAGCATAGTAACCCAGTCATTTACTTTCACAGAAAGAGGTTTCCACAAAGAATCCTCTCTTCTGTTGTAAACCTCACATGAAGTTACGCGATTGGAAGGACGACGAGAAGAAGAAGCCATTTGAACTTAGGAGAAGAAGAATGTTCAAAGCGAGAAACCGACGTTCACAAATTTTGGCAGTATTTATAGAAAAAAAGGCTTTGTACACGTGGAAACTTTTGATTTGATGTTAACCCTGTCGTTGAATGATCATGACATTTTGTGAACCCAAAAATATTTCGTATCTTCAAAAATCAATTCCTTCTTGGAAATTCGAGAATATGCTTTGTGTAGTGTGCAAAAGTATCTTTTTTTGCATCAAACCGAAAAATTGTACACTGAATACGAGACTCTTCATCACTTTAGCGGCGCTTTGAAAGAAAATTGTATTAAAAAAAGAAATTCTCCATACGGTTAAAAGAGACAGCAATGTTATATTCTTGTACACGTGGAAAGACGCTATTTGTCAAAATAAAATAATTAATTTTTGACAAATAGCGTCTTTCCACGTGTACAAGAATATAACATTGCTGTCTCTTTTAACCGTATGGAGAATTTCTTTTTTTAATACAATTTTCTTTCAAAGCGCCGCTAAAGTGATGAAGAGTCTCGTATTCAGTGTACAATTTTTCGGTTTGATGCAAAAAAAGATACTTTTGCACACTACACAAAGCATATTCTCGAATTTCCAAGAAGGAATTGATTTTTGAAGATACGAAATATTTTTGGGTTCACAAAATGTCATGATCATTCAACGACAGGGTTAACATCAAATCAAAAGTTTCCACGTGTACAAAGCCTTTTTTTCTATAAATACTGCCAAAATTTGTGAACGTCGGTTTCTCGCTTTGAACATTCTTCTTCTCCTAAGTTCAAATGGCTTCTTCTTCTCGTCGTCCTTCCAATCGCGTAACTTCATGTGAGGTTTACAACAGAAGAGAGGATTCTTTGTGGAAACCTCTTTCTGTGAAAGTAAATGACTGGGTTACTATGCTTCCTAGCTGTAGAGGTGTCCATAAAGTCAAGCGTGCCAAAAGAGACAACACAAGAAACCATTGGAAGGGACGTATTCTCAGTTTCAAATTGAAGAGATGCGGTTGGTTTGCACGAGTACAGCATGTGTACACCGCTAAGGATCTTGTTCTAGAAAATCATCTGCAATTCCCTTCGTACTGTAAGTGAAGTTTGACAATGCTCTTCTATCATTCCAGTTGATTTTGTATAATGAAACATATGTTTTTGTACTGCAGATATCTTTCCTTCCAATATTGTGGAATGGCAACCTGTTGAATGTTTAACAGGAACATTCAGAGTTCTTCATAAGGAATATGCAGAACTCATGTATGCAGAGAAATCTGTTCAATTCTTCAATAGCATAGAGTTATTTGTCCATTATGCAGATTATCAAGTGCCGTCAGGGAGGAGTTCTTATGGAATTCTTGTACACGTACCTAGTCCTTGCATCTCTTCATTAGATTGGGATGCTCCTGATCATTCAACAGTTTCAAGTTTTCTCTGCAAAATTAAATTTGACATCCAGAAGGCAATGTCAGCAGGCCGAATTTCGAGAAGGATAAAGATTCAATGGTTTTTGCCTATTCATGTCTTTGTAGCATGCTTTAAAAACATGTTATTACAGAAAACAAAAACAATGTGGTTGAATAGGAGAGTCCCTATTTCAGAGATTGATGATGTTTTAGGTAGGGAATGGGATAGCAAAGAAGTTCAAAAGCTAGGTGACATTATTTTATGTAAAGTTAGTCCCAATTCTCTTTCAATCTCATATCAGATATGTCGACAATCTCTGGTTCTAGGATATGACTATAGAAGGTGGAAAAAAAAGCTTGGACTTTGGATAGCCTTGGACTCAGAGGAGAGCTGTCCAGAATTTGAGTTAGAAGTATTGATTCATCCAGATTTTCAATCAAGGAAAATAATTGTCACTGCAAATTGGAATCTCAGAAATGTAAGGGAGCTTCTAGAATACCTTGATGAGGTATCATCTCAGTGTAGATTCTCAATTGATGATGCAATAGTTAACATTAGATCAGAGAAATCATTATCTTGCATAAGCTGCCTGCCACCAAGGGTGATTAAGTTCCAACCTTTAAGATTGTAACAAGTTAACCCTGACATTCTTACATAATGTATCTTCATCTAATAGAAGCTTCTATTGATACTTCCATTGAATTTTCTTGGCAGGATGGTTACAAACAATGTGTGTTAAATTATTAATTTTAAATGTCTTAGATATTTTTTAGGTCCTTAATTTCATATTTCCATTGATTTTTTTTTGCAGGAGTGAATTGATGACTAAGAAATAATTATACAGGAACTTGCATAAGTTAATTCTAGATGAAGAAGAGATCTAGAATTGAATATCTAATTTCAATTTATATTATAGTCTATCAAAGGTGCACACTAGTCTCAGCTAAATAATTTGATTCTATCCAACTTTTCTGTCCTCAAGTAATGCAAGAGAAATTATCATGGTACACATAACAAGTAATATAAGAGAGTGTGGAGAACTTGGTGCAAATTCCAATCCAAGGTTTGGTATTTCAATATTAGAAGAGCATGTCTTAAGGCATAAAGCAGAGGAGACGAGATAAGTGAAGACGACCGATGCAAGCGACTAGTGCAATCTGAATTTGTCGGATGGCCCTTATCGCTTACATCGGTCGTGTTAGCAAACTACCGCGAGAGAAATTATCATGGTACAAACGCAAACTACCAAGTAATATAAGAGAGTGTGGAGAACTTGGTGCAAATTCCAATCCAAGGTTTGGTATTTCAATATTAGAAGAGCATGTCTTAAGGCATAAAGCAGAGGAGGACGAGATAAGTGAAGACGACCGATGCAAGCGACTAGGGCAATCTGAAATTGTCGGATGGCCCTTATCGCTTACATCGGTCGTGTTAGCAAACTACCGCGAGAGAAATTATCATGGTACAAATGCAAACTACCAAGTAATATAAGAGAGAGTGGAGAACTTGGTGCAAATTCCAATCCAAGGTTTGGTATTTCAATATTAGAAGAGCATGTCTCAAGGCATAAAGCAGAGAAGACGAGATAAGTGAAGACGACCGATGCAAGCGACTAGTGCAATCTGAAATTGTCGGATGGCCCTTTTCGCTTACATCGGTCGTGTTAGCAAACTACCGCGGGAGACTTCAAGAAGTGACCTTGCGTAAAGATTTGACTCACGAGTATAAAAACTAGCAAGCAGCGATGAAATGGATAATACGACCGATGCAAGCGATAGGGGCAATCCAAGATTCTCCGATTCCCCGTATCGCTTGTATCGGTCGTGTCCTCTTAATTCTTTATGTCCTTCTGTAACTTCTCGAATTTAAACACTTTCCAACAAGAATGAAGTAAAAAACCCACAATGCATTCATAATTGTGACATAAATAAATTTAATTGGACCATCCAGTGAACTTTTGTCAAACTCTCAAGAGGTTCAATACAACTGTGACCATCTTCCAGATGAAGATTGGCATAACTACATACAATTTGTTAAAAAATAAATATTCCAACCTCGGTTGGCTTTACAATTGATTTCAATCTAAGACTCAAAAATTGATTTAACCCTTTCTATCCTTTTTAGAGCCTTGCTTTCTCTGTTGCTTCTGTCCCTTTTTGGAGCTTTCAGCTTGACTCTTTATGTTGTTCATATGCTTTAGTGGTGAGTGAAGAGGAAGCCCTTTCTTTTTATCTTCAGACTGTTTTTCTATCAGGTGGAGGGGGTGGAGGTGAGTCTGGATCATGTGGGCAGATTGCATGTTTCATGATACTATTTATTGCTCTCTCTCTGATCAAGATGATCCATGCATCTGGGTAGTCTGATAAATTCAATCCAGGACTTGTAGAACCTTCTTTCCAAGAATCTTACAGCATTTGCAATCACTCTCCAGCCACATGATGTTGAGTCTCTCTGCAATGGCACATGAATTTGGCTGTATCCAAATTGCTTTTGTTCATTCATTTTAGCTATTCCTGGAAAATTCTGATCAATATGCATCTTGAGAAGCTTTGCAGCACTGCATTGTAAAGTGAAAATCAAAACGGGGCATGGCTTTAAAATAGAGAACAACAAAATGTATAGTAACTTACACTTTGCAATTCCCATGCTGTGATGGAAGAGAATTTAGGAAAAGAGCTTGATATGCATTGAAGTCCACAATAATCAAACTCCAATGGCCCCTGTCAATGAGTTGCATGTAAATATACTTTCTTAAATGAAACAAATATGTTTCCAAAATGAAGATGAATACTTACTTTTCAATGTATGGGTAAATTACACATTCTACTTCTTCTGTAAAACCCCGTAGAAAGGACTTGGCATCTCCATGTTTATGCTAAAAAACATTGTGTCACCAGAGGATCTAAAATAAATACTTTTCTTTGAACCGCTTTCCTCACATTGTTGAAGAAGAACCCTACAAATCAAGAAATAAAAATGCAGTTAAGGAACTAGAAAATTATGCAAAACAAAAGCATTTTAAGGCCTCTAGATATACCTGAGTGAAATGTTGACCACACTATCTGATATTTCAAGATGAAGCTCCCTCAACATTTTGTTATCTTCAGGTCTAATGTCAAGAAACAATTCACTTTGCCATGGCATTGCAACATTAACTATAACCTGCCCATCTCCTTTCTTGAGGAGCTCTTTATTTGCTTTCTGTAACTTTTGAATCTGGGTTAAGATGGCACTTTCCTCTGTAAATAATCCCTGCTTTTTCCTCTCCTCCTCACTATTTGCTGCAGCTCTAGTCTCATGATCATGAGTGACTTGAGCGTTGATCTCTTCAATGACAACTGTTGTTTTAGGTGCTCGAGCTGGAGGTATATTTAAAATATCGAAGAATTTTTTAGTCGTGGTGATCAATAGGAACCAGAGCTTTATCAAACTTATATCTTATTCTTGAAACAATAACATAATCCTTCGCCATTAAGTGTTACCCTATGAGAATGAGCAGCACATAAGTAGGCATCATTCATGAAATCAATAGCAAAGTCCTCTGCAGCTTCTTGCAGGCATAGCAGTGCTTGAGTTTGCCACCTCACATTGACAAAGGATGAGGTCTTCATCAAAGAACAGAGGTTGGATGAGGTCTGCTTGACAACTCTCATAAATGGAAGTCTTGGGATCAACAATCCCACAGACTTTTGGGCTCTTCTAGTTTCCCTCAAAGACTTAACATGGTAGTTGACCCTTTTTTTTGAAGGCTTGTCTGGCACATTGGCTTGAACCTTCTGGGAATTTTGCTCTTGGACATTTTCCCCTTGGGCATTCTTGTCCTGACCCTCAGGGTACAACTTCCTTGCTGTCTTTTTGGTTCTAGCCATACTCTGCAAAAAATCAATCTTTAGGCAAGGAATTAGGAAAAGTGGAATATTCCACTGTCAAAACTTACTCTCTAAAAGCTATGATCAATGACTCTTTCCACTATCAGAGGCACGACCGATGCAAGCGATAACAGTCATCCGGAAATGCCCGGATGTCCCTGATCGCTTACATCGGTCGTCTTTAAATTAATCATCAAATATCAATAAATAATATCTTACAATGCAAAATACTCAATTATCACTAAGATAAAGATAATTGGAAAACTATAATCAATGACTCTTTCCACTATCAGAGGCACGACCGATGCAAGCGATAGCAGTCATCCGGAAATGCCCGGATGTCCCTGATCGCTTGCATCGGTCGTCTTCAAATTTATCATCAAATATAAATGAAATATATCTTACAATTCAAAATACTCAATTATCACTAAGAAAACGATAATTGGAAAACTATAATGAATGACTCTTTCCACTATCAGAGGCACGACCGATGCAAGCGATAGCAGTCATCCGGAAATGCTCGTATGTCCCTGATCGCTTGCATCGGTCGTCTTTAAATTTATCATGAAATATCAATAAAATATATCTTACAATGCAAAATACTCAATTACCACTAAGAAAAAGATAATTGGAAAACTATAATCACTCGTTCCACTGTAAGAGACACGACCGATCCAAGCGATAAGAGTTATCCGTAAATGCCCGGACGTCCCTCATCGCTTGCATCAGTCGTCCTTGAATTCATCATCATATTTCAATAAATAGTAGTTTAAATAAAGGTAACAATGCGTTATACTCAAGCATAGCAAAGGAAACCAAAATTTGCAAGCTATGATCAAGGACTCGATGATATTAAAAAACATGACCGATCCAAGCGATTAGGGTTATCCAAAAATCTCGGATGTCCCTAATCGCTTGCATCGGTCGTGTCCACATTACCTTACGTAGAGAGCGCTCTCTATAGAAATTGTGAAGTAGGCTAAAAACGTGGTGGCAATGGAACCTCGACGCTTGGCAAGTGTTGACAGAAAAAAATGAAGGAAATGAATAGGGAAGCTTAAATAGGTCCCAAAACTGAGTTGATCATTGTGCCACGTGGCATGCTCCGATTGGTCCACGTCAGATACCCGTTGCAAATTCCAACGTCTTTTGCCACGTGGCATGATTTGATTGATCCACATCATCTATCCGTTGCATCGGGGAACGTACACTTTACCACGTGGCACTCTATGATTGGTCCACCTCATTCGACCGTTTCTTCCCTCCTCACCTATAGAAAGCTACTTCCTTCACAAACTCAAACTTTCAACCTTCAGAGAACTTGTCTCACTAGAGACACGACCGATCCAAGCGATAAGAGTCATCCGTAAATGCCCGGATGTCACTCATTGCTTGCATCGGTCGTCCCTGAATTCATCATCATATTTCAATAAATAGAAGTTAAAATAAAGGTAACAATGCGTTATACTCAAGCAACACAAAAGAAACCAAAATTTGCAAGGTATGATCAAGGACTCGATGCTATTTAAAAAACATGACCGATCCAAGCGATTCGGGTTATCCAAAAATCTCAAATGTCCCTAATCGCTTGCATTGGTCGTGTCCACATTACCTTACGGAGAGAGCGCTCTCTATAGAAATTGTGAAGTAGCCAAAAAACTTGGTGGCAATGGAACCTCCACGCTTGGCAAGTGTTGAAAAAAAAAAAAAAGCAAATGAATAGGGAAGCTTAAATAGGTCCCAAAACTGAGTTGACCGTTGTGCCACGTGGCATGCCCCGATTGGTCCACGTCAGATACCCGTTGCGAATTCCAATGTATTTTGCCACGTGGCATGATTTGATTGATCCATGTCATCTATCCGTTGCATCGGGCAACGTACACGTTGCCACGTGGCACTCTGTGATGGTCCACCTCATTCGACCATTTCTTCCCTCCTCGCCTATAAATACATATTTCTTCACAATCTCAAACTTTCAACCTTCAGAGAATTTCTCACCTACATGTGTATTTTTCTTTCGTCGCCGACACGACCGATACAAGCGATTTTCGCCGTTTGACCTACGTTGACTCGCTCTAGTCGCTTGCATCGGTTGTGTTCTCCTAATAGACATACAAGAGAAGCTGCAGCTTAGATGGAGGTAATGAATGAGATCCTTAGTGTCTCTCCATCAGAGAAACTTCTTGATTTCATGGTTCAAGAGGGTTTAAGTGTAGATTATTTTCCTGATGCAATGACCATATTCAACCCCGAAATTGATTTTGAAAAACTCTTAGAGAACTCGAAAAGTTTTCTTAAGGATGAGTGGGAGATTTTCTTGGGGTTGGTCAATGGGAGGATCCTTTCTATTTCTCAGAAAACCTATGTCCATCCTCACATCTTTGGGAAGGATCCAATAGATAGGGCTAAAATCACAAGAAAATGCAGAAGGATATCCCCTTTGCCAGGGAAGCTTGATTTATGCCCAGAGCATGAAAAGGACTGCTGCTTGCTCCCTTTAAACATTGCTTTCTTGATATGGCTTGATCATATCTCAGTTGAAAGGGAGGAAAATGTTCATGATGAAGACGAGCCTTGCTTAGAGCTGGCACTTGAGGCTAGCTCAAAAACTATGAAAGGTGTCATGGAGATTGTTGAGGAGATCAATCTCCAAGCAGAAGAAGAGCAGGTCAAAGATTTTGATGTGGCCACTTTTAAAGCAGAGACTGCAATAAGGGAGCCAACTGAAGAAGTTCAAGTGTCTGAGAAGTCCCTACTTCTCCCAAATCTACCCTTTTACTTTATCTCTGGGAAAGAGTTCATACCTCTATTTTACATTCAGGAACTTTTCAATCTAAGGGAGGACTACTGTCTTGCAGCTATAGCTGAGGCAGAAGAAGTTGCAAAGAGATTCATCAATAAGAAAGGAGAAAGAAGAGAGGAATTTTTGCGTCTTGATTTGGATTTGTCTAATGAAGAATTCAAAGATTCATCACAAGCTCTTTCAAAATGCTTTGAGAAAGCTATCTCAGAGAAGCCAAAACTTGCTGATGAAGAGTTTGATGAGCATCAGAAGCAACTTGGACTATACTCGTTTGGACGTGGCTATTCATTCTTGGATGTCGCTGAGGACAAAGGAACAATTTGTATTGACTCAAAAGAGCTAATTGAGGAGGAAGATGAGGTCAAGGTATGTTGTTTGATATATTCTATCAATTAAAGTTTTTGTCCGAGATCTCTATTTTTAAGTGAGAAAATGACCACGACCGATGCAAGCAATACAACCTAACGGATAATCTCCGTTGGGCCTTATCGCTTGCATCGGTCGTGTTCGGACTTGAAGAGGAAGATGAGGTCAAGTATGTAGTAAAATATATTCTCATGATTTAAAGGCAAAGGAGATGAGATGGGCTTGATGCAAAATCTCTATCTTGTGTCAGTTTGTCCAAGTTCTCCATTAGAAGTGTCAGAAATGGATCACGACCGATGCAAGCGATTAGGCCCATCGGATATTTTCCGCTGGGCCTCATCGCTTGCATCGGTCGTGTTTGGACTTGAGGAAGATGACGTCAAGGTATACAGTTAACTATGTTCTCAAGAACTTTAGGTTAAGGATATGAGATGGGACCAATGCAAAATCTCTTTCTTGTATCAGATTTGTCCAAGTTCTACATTCGAAGTGTCAAAAATGGATCACGACCGATGCAAGCGATTAGGCCCATCGGATATTTTCCGCTGGGCCTCATCGCTTGCATCGGTCGTGTTTGGACTTGAGGAAGATGACGTCAAGGTATACAGTTAACTATGTTCTCAAGAACTTTAGGTTAAGGAAATGAGATGGGACCAATGCAAAATCTCTTTCTTGTATCAGATTTGTCCAAGTTCTCCATTCGAAGTGTCAGAAATGGATCACGACCGATGCAAGCGATTAGACCCATCGGATATTTTCCGCTGGGCCTCATCGCTTGCATCGGTCGTGTTTGGACTTGAGGAAGATGACGTCAAGGTTTACAGTTAACTATGTTCTCAAGATCTTTAGGTTAAGGATATGAGATGGGACCAATGCAAAATCTCTTTCTTGTATCAGATTTGTCCAAGTTCTCCATTCGAAGTGTCAGAAATGGATCACGACCGATGCAAGCGATTAGGCCCATCGGATATTTTCCGCTGGGCCTTATCGCCTTGGATCGGTCGTGTCTAGGAGTTGCATGCAGCAATGATAATACATGTCTTGCTTGTGGGAATTCCCCTCATTTATCAAACATTAGATGTTTCTAGGCAGTTTGCAAATAGATATTGATGACGACCGATGCAAACGATAACGACAATCTGAATTTCTCTGTAGACCCTTATCGCTTGCATCAGTCGTGTCTCTTGCTTTTCTTTCTAATAGTTTCAAGTTACTTCACATGGTTCCTTAAGTGTGCTTGCAATTCATCTAACCATGTTTTTCATTTTTATCACAGTTAACTTTATTGGATGAAGACAATTACCTTGGCAGGGGCAAGGGAACAAGAAAAGCCTTAGAAGAGAAAGGAAAAGCAAAGGTGGATATTCATTCTATTATCCACTATCTTCCAAAGTTGAGCCCAGCCACTTTTTGTGTTATTCACAAGCACTATAGTGAGGAGCCAGACTTTGCATTGTTCTGCTTGAGGACTCTATCAAAATACATGGGTTTTACTCCAATACCCTTTAATGCTTTCAGAGTTTTACTGCTTGAAAGAGCAACTGCATTCAGAATTTTTGGATATGCCCCTGGACTCAATGCTTCAAGGGCAGGGTACTTTCTTTGTTATTCAAGCTATGCAATGGCTGCAGGGGTGTCAGATTTAAAAAGCATTGCTGGATACAGGAGAAAAGAGTTCCTGAGATATAGAGGTGATTTGCCAGAGCCAAGCTCTTTCAAAAGGCTCAAGGAATGACTTGATTTTTTCAAATTCTATATCTCAACAAATGTACATATACAGAAATTGCCCAATGTGATATAAGACATTGCAAATTTTTTTGGTGTAATTGTTATTGATTCTATGGTCAAAGTCATCTGATGGTAGTAGACATATTTCTTTTCAAAGCATAATACATCATGAAATGTACATACATGACATCTTTTATTTCTCAAAGAAATAAAAGACATTGCAAATATTAAAGCTCTGTTTGAAATGTGGTCTTTTTCAGTTTGTGATATTGATACATGATTTGTCTGGTGATAGCCATATCCTTCTGATTATATTTGGCATGAGGTCCTTTGTAATTGTCTTCTAAAGAACCAATCAAAAAGCTCTCTGAAGGCATTGCTCTTTGTTACTCCTCCTCCTTTCCTTGTACACCTAAAGAAGCTTGTCCTTGCTTGATAATGAGATTTTTCCATGCCTTGGGTGTTCCACATGGCAAGTGGTTCTTTTTCTGCAAAGAATGCACCATGCACAAGAAGAATATGCTGGAAAGCAGAAGAATTTCATTAGATCTTTATTTCAATTAAAAATAAATAAATTGAATAAAATATATTTGGAGCTCACCAAGTAGTATGTTATGTCTTTGGCACCCCATGCCTCTATGATGGTTTCTATAAGCTCTGTGGTCGCCTTTCTGAAATCTGTGACATAACTTTTTGATGTTACCTGCTGCCTCATGATCTTTAAAAGATTATCTAGTTTGACCCACACCTCCATTCTCTTTTTTGCTATTTCTGGTTTGCTTTTTACATTAGTCGTGACGTCACAAAATGTTTTCCATGAATTCCACATGGCATTAAGTTGTTTGCCATCATGGTTGCTGAAGAATCTCCTTGCTTTTGCACCTCCCATTGAGACATCCTGTAAAACATCACCTGTATTTTGTGAAAGCTTTGGATCTTTTCTTAGATGAACATCACCACCATGAAACCCCATTTCTAAAAGAAGACATTCACATTTTTTTATGCATTCATCTGCAAGAGTTGTAGGCTTGATAGAATATGCATAATCCAAGTGAAGACGGACCAACTTGTCAATGATTCTTAACTCTGCATGTAGTGTACATATGTGTACATTTGTCAATGCTATTGGAAGTATGGGATCCCAAATCATTGAAGAAGATGAGTAGTTATGAAGAATAACATTTTGTCTAGAAGGAGCCTCTTCGCCCTCAGCTCTAGTAATCCATTTATTTGTGCCTGGGCTTTGCATGCAGTACAAGCAAGGGTATTTAGAATTTGCTCCCCCACTTATACCAAACATGCATTTGAGTGTCTTTAGGTCTCCACTCAAATGCCACTCAACTTGAAAGTTTCCGTAGTCTTTGACATTCAACAATTCTCCTGCATGATGCCCTTGGATAACATTTGGAATGTTTGTCTGTGAGAATAACCATTTAAGTGTTTTATGGCTCTCAGATGGAACTTGAGCACAGCCAACCCACCATAACTCCATTTCTGATTGTACTTTGAGAGATGGAGTATCCAATTTCCCAAGGCTATAGTCCAAAGCTTTGTTCATCAGTGCAATGCTTATTCTCTCCATCTTTTGATGTTTTTTAAGCTCAGCTTCATCAAGTTTGATTACAAATTTCAATAGACCAGAACATTCATGCTCTTTTATATTATAGAACTGAACCATGTATGTTTGAAGTTTTATAACATCTATCCATATGTTGTTAAATGCATTGTAAGTGAAATGTAACTTTTGTTTTCCTACTTCGTAAGGCATGTTACCGTGAATATGTTTATATTCACCAAATACTGATGTGATCTTCTTATTCAAGCAGAGCCGAAACTTTCCTACATGATGGGGTCTAGGCAATCCAAAACTTCTAACTTTGTTAAATTTTAAAAATTCACACCAAACTTTTGAAATTGCTCTATAACCTTTCCTACTCACTCCGACACTATCACAAATATTTTGAATTCTGTCATGAGTTTTTGCAAAACAAAGCGTTTCAAGCATGTATTTTCATTTAGTTTCAATAGTCTTAAAACATCATTTTGACTCAAAATTTCATTACAGAAATGTATGCGCTCAAAACTGCTCGACATATTGAAACCTAACACATTTGTCACATGATCTCTAACAATTTTCATTCTTTTCTTTTTCTGGCCAGATTTTTCAGTCAAATCTAAAAAAAGTTTTACTCGTTTTGACCGCATTCTCAAACCTATAGGAGTTTCTTTCATTTTTTTAAAAGACTCTAACTGAGAAGATAAAGTGGATAATTTGTTTTCTAGCTCTCTCATATGTAAATTCTTCTGGTGTAGTGTGTTTTGTAAATAGTTTATGTATTGTACATAATTCCTTGAAATATCCCAGAGCCTTGAACAATAGCCTCGTAAACCATCCTCACCATCTCCCACAAATCTAATCAGATCATGAAGATTATGAAAAGGGGGGTACCTTCCAGTTTGTGGATCAATTGGATAAACAGATCCCTTCGAAATACGTTTCTTGTCGTCGCATACTCCTGACTAACTGCAATGTTGATATGGAACTTTTTACAATGATTTTGATTGTTTGAAAGCTCAGGGAGAGTATTTGGGTTAACGTTCTCCATGGTCTGCTATGAAAAATGACCAGCAAGTGTCTAAAATGACGTGAAAGGGAGAAACAGGCTTGCTATGAAAAGTAGAGAAAAAAAGCGCAAAACGTGATCAGCACACATTATATAGGTCCGTGAACAAGAGGAAAATTCAACTTTTGAGGCGTAAGATATCACACAAACTTTTCATGATTATATGATACGAGTTTCTCTCTCTTCAAAATTTGCAGAAGATACGTTTTAAATGAACTTACACGGAATTTCTTAAAGGATTTGACAACTTTAATCCCGATTAAGCACAACTAATTGAAATCCATACACTCCCCTTTTCTCAACAATTTGGCGCCGTTGCCGGGGAGCAACAACCCTAACCGCCTCACATGGAAGTGAGAGGTTTCTCCAAGTTGGGGCAAAGAATGAGAGGAGAGGTTCACCCACGCTCATGGAGCAATGGCAACAATGGCCAACGTCACAAGGAGCAAAGGGGAACATCCTCCCAACCATGCACACACACATGCAAATCCATACACCAAGACCAACGCCATTGCACACAAGGAGGCAAGAGAGTAACAAATGACACCTTCTTCCATTACCAAAATGGAGGCCAAGGCCATGGCCAAGGGACCTCCCCTTTTACAAAATGAGCCCCTCCTTATATAAGAGAGGAGGAGGGATCCGTTGAGTACAAGTGGCCAAAGGCCTCATTAACTAAGATATTCTAAAAATGATAGGTAGGTGGGAAAATCAAAAAGGGAATCTTCTTAAAGAGAGAGAGAGCTCTTGCACGTATCCAAAAGAGAGCTCTCATTTCTAAAATAAGGCAAGAATTCAAAAAGAAGCTTTCTACCAAAAAAGAAAGGTAAAGTTGTGTTTTTATGGGTTTTCTCAAAAAAAGGAACTAAGAGGGAGTTCCTATGAAGAACATGTATACTAAAGGAAAAAATGGGAAATTTGAGAGACTGCCACACAAGGCTTTGAATCCTCCAAGTATCCTTAGCTTCGAGGGAGTCCTCCAAGTACACCTTAGCCTTCATAGCTTTATGGGTCCTTCATAACTTCAAGGTTCCAACACCCTCCCCCACCTAGTCTTTGTCGTCCTCGACAAAGCTAAGACCAGAGGGGCATACATTGCAGCATTGTCCATGTTTGAGTCTTCAAGTCTTCAGATCTGTAGCTCTTCAAGTCTTCCAATTTACAAGTCTTCAGTCTTCAGAGTCATGTAATGCTGAGCGACACAATCCCCCTAAGGGGCTGTCAGCCCAACAAATCAAAAGAGAAGCCTTTTGTTGCTGAATGTGCAGCCATTCCTGGTGAAGTTCCTGAAAAAGCAAAACCTTCCAAGTGGTGGAGTCTTTCGGTGCTAGGCGACACCATCCTCCTAAGAGGCAGTCAGCCTAGCCATCCTGAAGAGCAGCGTCATGTGCTCCTTGCTTGCCAAATGGGCATAGAGCTTGTGTCCATCTTTGGAAGGCCTTCCAACAAGTTGGGAGTATATCCCCATTATTCATGAATCCTGGCAGCAATCATATCTGAAAAGAAGCATGAACTTTGTTCCACATATCACACTATAGTTGAGCACAGAAGATGTTAGACACAAAGTCATTTACAAACGTCCCCATATGATGACAGGGAAAGTGGGCATCATCCTCAGGAGCTGTATATTCTTGTTGTGGCCACCGAATCTATGCAGAAACTGGATGGGTAAACAACTGATCAGTAGATCTAGGGTCCAAATCTAGCATAGAAAGCAATCCATTGCAAAGGGAAATTCACCAAAAAATTGTTGACCAACAGAACAGCTTCAAGCTTCTCAGTACATCAGGCACACATAGTAAAAATTAGAGACAATCTCAAGAAGACACATCTATGGCAATCGAAGTTTCCAGTTGTATCCAACCAAGACCATTTGTCATTTGTTTGTTTCCATGCTCCTTTTCTTTTTCCATGTAATGAGGCCATTCTCTAGCCCTACAGCTGTCATGAACAGAAACCTACTTTCCAGTCTTGTCCGCATCAACAGCCTCATAGTATGTGTCTACTAATTGTCCAATAACATGCCACAATCTCGCTTTCTCTGGATCATTTCGATCAAGCATCAGATACTTATCCATATGTGCCTGCCAGCTGTTAGCTGCAACTCCCATTGTCTGGCTAGGCTTAAATCTGGCTCTCAAGAAAGCCTCAAAATGTATTGTCCTAAAGTCTTTTATGCAAGCTTCGTCATTCCCTGGGCATTTATTTACTGTATCATTGTTCTTCCAGACATCTGATGGTTTGAATTCCTTCACAATCAAACTGTTCCAGCAGCACCAGTATTGATCCCCATCAAGATCACTGTTTGCGATCTCATCAACCACAGAGCGTTCTCCCTTCACAGAGAAGAATATCACATACTTTCCATTCCCAACTATATCTTTGAAATCCTCATGCCATGTTGCTTCGAAAACCTTCACATCACCGACATGTAATCCTGGAGATTTATAAACCAACACTTTGGGGCAATACAGTGGCCCATGCTCTAGAAGGATGACCACTTGATTACGCCCAAGCCTTCCTGTGGGATCTGCAGAACCCATGAAGTAGTATGTGTCTGGAATTGTCACTCGTCCTCTGCTTAAATCCAGAAGCTTGCTTTTTGTCATATCAAGTAGCGTCTTTCTCAGGAATGGTTCATCCATAGGGATGTTTGCAAGAAGCATGCGCAATGCACACACGTCCCCCATATCAGAATACATTGCACTGATAGCAGCAGCTCTGTTCTTTACTGTGGTTACTATCTCCTCAAGCTCTTCCTCTGCAAACCTCATTATTGTCGATTCAGGAACGCCACCAGTTATCAAAATCTTTACAGCGGAGTAATTGTGCCATTTTGCATCTAAATGATGTAAACTTCTTGTCCCATTCACTGACGTACTCTTCGTATCCTGGATATTTGAACAGTTTGTTTACAAAAGAACCTTCAACCACTTTTGATTCTAGATTTTTTACAAAATCCTTGGTAATGGACTCTTCTTTAACGAGATCATATATCTTTCCTAGAATAGTAGTAGAATGATATGTGACGTCCTTCTTTATCCACCGTAGTCACAGTACTGTCCTGCAACATATACTCGGATGGACCAAAAGAACAGCATGCCCCACGCTCGGAGCCATCTTCAACTTCTGTGAGTCCAGCACAAAATCCGAGGCATGCCATAACCCCAGGCATGCTAAGCACTATACCATTCCGACCATTTCATTGCAAGTAAGCCTGGTAGGAGCCAAGAGCAAGAAGCTCATGATGTATTCGAGGCACCGAGAACTTCCAGGAGTTCGACTGGCAGATAGACCAATTTTGAGGTAGCTGCAGCGATTAATCCACAGGAGGCCATGATCTTAAGCAGCTAGGTAGTTGTCATTCAATAGCAGGCTCCTTTAAGTAGACACCTTCCTTGAGAAGGGAAGTCACAAGAATTCAAGTAATCTGTTTTACATGCAAAAAAAAAAAAAAAAAAAAAAAAAAAAAAAAAAACCACCATAAACGAGCACTAACTTTACATATCATGAGTAATCTTGTCATGGTGACGGTGTACCAGCCTTGATGATTCGACCCAATCTCCGAGTGGTTCATGGAGAGGCACGGAAGGTAGTACACAATTTCTGTGAATTTTCCAAGCAAGCATTCCCAAATCAAACCAACACATGCATGAGCCAGATGCCTAGATCGTGATAGAGCACAAACTGTTTAAAATGCGAACTTCAGAGAGGACGGCATGAATGGATGTATACAATAAAAAGCAAGCTGCTACAAATTACTTCATGTATACAACAATCATTGATCAATACATCTACATAGCACCCATCTTCGTCAAGCAGCAGCAAAACCTTCCTTTTCCTCGTGCAAGTATCACACCAATCCTCGGGCAGTACTTCCATAGTGGCGATGGTACCTAGCTGCCATCGTTTTGTATGTGGCGTTGTTGGGCTCACCACATCATGGAAGCTTGATGGAGTAGTAGGGGCCTGGGCTTCAAGAGTCGTTCCTCCAAGAACCTCAGAGCGCAGCCAGTACCTATTTTTGACTGTCCTTCCATTCAGAGTTCACCTACCTGTAGATGTCTGCATCTGCAAATCCAGTTCATCCGCAACCATCACATGCTTGACAGAGATGGATGGAAGCATGAAAAAGAAGAGTGCTCCAGGAGACCCGGAGCCACGTGACGAGGCACCAGCAGCAACAATGCAAGGTTCCCCATGACTGTGAGTCAAAGTGTCGGGGTACAACAGGGAAGCCCCAAAATAAAACCTCGACTCAGATAAGAATGTAGACATATCAACACGCCACTGGAATGGACTGAGAGAGCACAACACCACGTTTGATATCTAGTGCGGAGTGAGTCCACCAAAGATGAAAACACCAATGCCATGTACAGGACCGTCGAGTCTGGAGCATAACCCGCATAGCATGGACCAATATTCTATGAGCAGTCATGTCTACATCCACAAAATGTGATGAGGCAGGACACCAACAACAAAACACAAAACAATTTCTTTTCTTGGTCTTAACCAGCTTCCCGGCTCCTCTCGCTCGAGAAGAGTCTTCATGAAAAGCAGAGGGGAGGGGCAGACAACCATGAGGCTACTGTCATAACACAGAAGGAGAAAAAATGGAGCCACAAGGGGCAATCAGGTCCGACACCAAGAGGGGCCAAGAAGGTCTGCGCCAGGTTCGAAGTGGGGAGCTGTCCCACATAGACTGCACCGAGCAAGCTGATCATCGAGCAACGAGGTGAGAGAGATGGCCTTCGACAGAAGCTGAACTCCTACCATATGTGGTCGACTAAAGAACTCCAGGAAGGCGGGATTTCACCAGTACTTTTGAGCTTGAGATTGCCAAGGAAACCCACGACATAACCCCAAAGACTGAGCAATGGAGACGAGTACAACAGGAAGCTTGCTCCGAACTCAGCATAGCACCTTAACCATGAGAAGACGATCTCCCCTCACACATTTACATGACCTGTGTGAATACACAGGATATAGCATATTGATGATGAGGAGCTCCTCCCCATCATGTGGTAATCCCACCTGATTGTACTGCTACTTCAAAGCTCGGTTCAACTTTTCAATTAAATCTGATTTACGTGCTGTTTCCAAAATCTATAGACTTGTCTGCATTCAAAAGCAGGGAATGTCGCATGATTCTTTCTTTACATTCCCATCAGTTTGCTTCCTAGACCTCATGAAATCAGTTATATACGATGTTTGATTTGGGCGTTCTGAGTCCTCTTTGACAGCATTCGCACCTAAACTGATGCCCCTTGCTGTGATACCATGATCCAGCTTCGTATCACAGTTCACATAATGGCCATCTTCAGTTTTGCGCCTCTTATATGACATTTCATCCTTACAATCATGGCATGCATCATCCGCCTCCATTGTTGAAGCTATCGACACATCGCTGCACTTCAATATATCTGACTCCATTCGGCATGGCTTATCAGCAACTTCTGTAATGTCAGATCCCCTATCTTCAGCAACCGTGTCAGGTGTATTGCATTCCCAAATCAATTTCTGTCTCACTTTGTTGATCTTTCCCTGCCCTTGTTGCTTAACAACATTATCAAGCTCAGCAGAACCTGAGTCGCCATACACTCTGATTATATGCACCTTGAATCGCTTGGGCTCGACGAGTTCGAATACAAGCGCATCCCCGTCTACTAGACCATGGTCCAGGGAGAAGCCCCTCCATCCCCCACTAAGGCCAGTTTTAGTTGCTAGATATATAGTTTCCCATTCGTCTCCATTTTCACCCTCTAGAACAATGCGATCATCTTTCCTTGGAAGATAATCTCTACAGAATGCAACTGGCAATCCAAGCCAGAATCCACCAGTAACGTGGGATTGGAGACAGTAAACAAGAGGATATCGCTCATCAGAGACCAAGAGGGAGCAAGGCTCGGCCTGTTGGGAGAGGAAGGATGGAGAAGAGGGGTGTGTACACCCCCCTTCCCGCTCGAACTGTGAAAACTCCCACGGAGAGCGTTAAAGGTTTACTTGCACAAGTCATGCAAAGCTTACCAAACTATAGATGAGGGAGAAGGGTGATTAATGCGCACCCCCCACAAGCTATATGCACAAAAGTCTGGACGCTCAAGCATTAAAAGATTTTAACAACTCTTTGGGAGTGGGTGAAGGCGAATATGTGAGAGAATAACCAACGTGAGAATTTGAAATGCATACACAACAAAAACTTCATTGATTCGTTTTACCAAAAATGAAGAGAGGGAGGGAAGAGAATTAGAATTACCATCCCTCCATTCAAGACCATCACTGAAAAAGAGGTGGCAGAGATGGAAAGTGATGCCACTCAATGTGTGGGATAATGTGTATGTGAGAGAGAAAGAGAGACAAGGGGGTTAGGGGATGTTTCTGTGCAACAAACAAAATAAAGATCTAATCTACTCAAAAATTAAAAGAAGGGAGGTACCCAAGGCCAACCGAAGGCCACACGTATTCATCCTCCTCCAAGTGTCAAGGTGCATCTTACGAAGTATGGACACGCAAATTTGGAAAAACCAACGGCTAAAGGCCGATGTCCCCGGCAACGGTGCCAAATTGTTGAGAAAAGGGGAGCAACAACCCTAACCGCCTCACATGGAAGTGAGAGGTTTCTCCAAGTTGGGGCAAAGAATGAGAGGAGAGGTTCACCCACGCTCATGGAGCAATGGCAACAATGGCCAACGTCACAAGGAGCAAAGGGGAACATCCTCCCAACCATGCACACACACATGCAAATCCATACACCAAGACCAACGCCATTGCACACAAGGAGGCAAGAGAGTAACAAATGACACCTTCTTCCATTACCAAAATGGAGGCCAAGGCCATGGCCAAGGGACCTCCCCTTTTACAAAATGAGCCCCTCCTTATATAAGAGAGGAGGAGGGATCCGTTGAGTACAAGTGGCCAAAGGCCTCATTAACTAAGATATTCTAAAAATGATAGGTAGGTGGGAAAATCAAAAAGGGAATCTTCTTAAAGAGAGAGAGAGCTCTTGCACGTATCCAAAAGAGAGCTCTCATTTCTAAAATAAGGCAAGAATTCAAAAAGAAGCTTTCTACCAAAAAAGAAAGGTAAAGTTGTGTTTTTATGGGTTTTCTCAAAAAAAGGAACTAAGAGGGAGTTCCTATGAAGAACATGTATACTAAAGGAAAAAATGGGAAATTTGAGAGACTGCCACACAAGGCTTTGAATCCTCCAAGTATCCTTAGCTTCGAGGGAGTCCTCCAAGTACACCTTAGCCTTCATAGCTTTATGGGTCCTTCATAACTTCAAGGTTCCAACATCATTCTTCTCTTCTATTCCTTTCTCTCTCGTATATGTCTCTCATACTTTTCTTTCTACCTCTCATTTCTTCCATTCTACGCGCCTCTACATTTTTCAGGTATTTATAGATAAATTTGTACAAGCTTATAACGCGGACTATACTACTGTACATATGTGTACAACTTTTTCCGGTTCTTCTTCCAAGCTTCAAAATTTGTTCTTTTCTTCCTCTTTCCATCCTTCAACTCTTCATGAACTGAAATCTGTAAAAATGATCTTTTCCGGTAACATTCCGGTGACTTTCCTGTGACCTTCCGGTACTGTTCCGGTGACCTTTTTAAGGAAATTTTTGCTGACGTCTCTGCGGACTTAAGGACCTTCAATTGTTGATTGTCTTGCACCAACAGCTCCCCCTCAATCATCAATTGAGGTTTTCTCTGTCTTCTTTATTCCTGCCATATCTTTAAATCTTTGTAACTTTGGTCCATCCAAACTTTTTGTAAGCATATCAGCTATCTGATCTTTCGTTGAAGTATGAATTACTTCAATCTCTTTATCCATCACCTTCTCTCTTAGAAAGTGATACTGAATCTCAATGTGTTTAGTCCTGGCATGAAAAACAGGATTAGCAGCTAAATATAATGAACTCATATTATCTCCAAATATAATTGGAGTCCTCTGTATAGTGTCAAAACTCTTCACTAAAGTCTTTAGCCAAATCACTTCTTTTGCGGCTTCAACCATGCCTTTGTACTCGGCTTCGGTAGACGACAAAGCAACTGTATGTTGCTTCTTGGAACACCATGAGATCAGCTTATCTCCCACATAACACATGTATCCATAGGTTGACCTTCTGTCATCTGGATTACCTGCCCAATCTGCATCACTGTATATTTTGATGTTTGTATCTGATGTAAAACCATAATACAAACCTTCTTTGAGTGTACCCTTGATGTACCTCAACACCCTTTGTCCTGCGATCCAATGTTCTTTCCTTGGACAGTGCATGAACTGAGACAATACTCCTACTGCATATGATAGATCAGGTCTAGTTAAAGTAGCATAGATAAGACTACCAACCAAACTCTGATATTGTCTCACATCCTTGAATTCTTCACCTCCAAACTTACTCAGTTTGTGGTTCACCTCCATTGGAGTAGGTGCTATCCGGCAATCATTCATTTTAAACTTGATTAACAAGTTCTTCAAATATCTTTCTTGGGTCACGAATACTCCATGCTGAGTATATGTGATCTCCATACCCAAGAAGTAAGACAAGTCTCCCAAGTCACTTATCTTGAACTCCTTTTCCATTTGCTTCTTGAGTCTTTGTATACCTGACTCATCTGTTCCTGTAAGAATTATATCATCAACATATATGCACATGTATATGAAACCATTATCACTTGCTTTTATAAGCAGACTACTATCTGCTTCAGACACCTGGAAACCAAGTTCTTTCAAGAACTTTACCAGTCTATAATTCCACGCTCTTGGCGCTTGCTTCAAGCCATACAAAGCTCTCTTGAGCTTACACACATGTTCTGGATACCTTTTATCTCTGAACCCTTGAGGTTGTTCCATGAACACATCATCTGAAATATAACCATTCAGAAAAGCATTTTTCACATCTAACTGACATAACTTCCAACCTTTACTCGCAGCAACAGCTATGAGTGTTCTGATGGTTGTCATCTTTGCTACTGGACTATAAGTCTCATCATAATCAACTCCATAAGTCTGAGCAAACCCTTTGACAACAAGTCTAGCTTTGTATCTAGACACACTTCCATCTGCAAATCTTTTGGTCTTGTAGACCCACTTACATCCAATAATCTTCTGGCTATTTGGTTTAGGAACTAAATCCCATGTTTGATTTTCCACCAATGCATCATGTTCTTCCTGCATAGCTTTTTCCCATTTTTCCTTACCTTTTGCCTCTTCATATGTAGAAGGGTCTTCATCTGCTTTCACTATGTAAGCATAATCTTTCGCAGCCAAAAATGAAGTATCATAACTGTACCTTGTAGGTTGCCATCTATTTCTTGATGACCTTCTGAGTTCTCGGGTCCTTGAGGTTTCTGGTTCTTCACACTCAGGATCAAATCTTGGCCTTTCTTCAACTTCTTCCTGCACTTCATAATTTTCTTCTTCATCAATTATTTGAACTTTTGATTTACCTTTCTTCTGACTCACTTCTTCTTCATCACCTGTATTATTATTAACTGTTCCTGCATACCAAGAACTTTGCTCATCAAACGTAACATCTTTTGATACCAGAAAATGTTTTGTGGATGGATTCCACAACCTGTATCCCATCTGTCTGTCATCATAACCAATGAAAACATATTTTTCAGCTTTAGGTTCCAATTTGTGTCTTAATTGTGATGGCACATATGCATATGCCACACATCCAAAAACTCTGCAATGATCCAGGGTAGGTCTTTTACCCCACCAAGCTTCATATGGTGTCATACCTTGCAGGGCTTTACATGGTAACCTATTGACCAAATAAGTAGCTGTGTTTACAGCTTCAGCCCACAAATAATTAGGGCAATTTTTCTCATTCATCATGGACCTTGCAAACTCAACCAGAGACCTATTCCTTCTTTCTGCAACACCATTTTGTTGAGGAGAATATCTGCAAGTAATTTCCCTTTTTATACCTGCATTCCATAAGTAGTCACTGAACTCGTTGGAGAAATACTCTCCCCCTCCATCTGATCTTAGTCTCTTCAGTCTATGACCTGTAGTTCTTTCTGCATACGCATGATAATGTCTGAATGTATTGAATACTTCTGACTTGTCCTTGATCACATAGATAGTGATCCATCTGGTAGCATCATCAACATAAATCACATAATATCTTGATCCATTTATACTGAAATCCTTTGATGGTCCCCACACGTCTGTGTGTACCAACTCAAGCTTCTCTGAGTGCATAAAACCATGCTTGGTATAAGAATTCTTATGAGCCTTACCAAACTGACATGCCTCACATTTGTATGTCATATGTTGACCTGCAACATTAGGCAGTCCAAGCACCGAACCATTGTTAACCATATCTTTTATACCTCTTTCATTGAAATGTCCAAGCCTCTTGTGCCAAAGATCTAACTCAGAAATTTTCTGTCCTTCATATGTAAACATGGCATGACCAATGTTACCTTGAATCTTCAGTGTAAACAGCCTTCCTTCTTTTTTTCCTGAAACAATCTGTTTATATCCCTGACTGGGATCTTCCACGTATACTCCTTCATTAGTGAATCTTACTTCATATCCCTTTTCAACAATTTGTCCTACACTTATCAAATTCTTAGGAATTGTAGGAACATACAGAACCTTACCCAATAAGGTACTGCCGTCTTTGGCTTTCACTGATCCAATCGACTGCACTTTATGCTTTGTGTTGTCACCTGTCTGAACAACATGATTAGAAACTTTATTCTCCAAATCAGTCATCAATGATATGTTTCCACTCAGGTGATTACTACATCCTGAGTCAATGTAGAAGACTCTTTGATCTTCACTCTGACTTTCACAAGTAGCATTCAATATCATTGTTGAATCTTCCTTCTGTTCTGAAGCGTAATTGTAGTAGGTATTGTTATATTGTTGA
The DNA here is from genome assembly GCA_020310875.1 of Ceratopteris richardii. NCBI lineage: Eukaryota > Viridiplantae > Streptophyta > Polypodiopsida > Polypodiales > Pteridaceae > Ceratopteris > Ceratopteris richardii. Next base: position 52,389 of record MU261893.1, read on the forward strand.
CTTTGGAATCCTCTTCCTGCATTTCTTCCAAAGTAACTCCTACCACCTCTGCCTCTGAAATTTCCTCTTTGATTTCTGCCACCTCTTCCTCTTGCATTGTAGCTTTGACTATATCCATTATTACTTTGAGTATTGTGCCAACAATCATTAGCTAAATGATTTGTCTTACCACAAATCCAGCAGGCTTTGCCTCCATCTTTGTTGTTTCTGCCTTTTCCTCTACCTTTGCCACTTCCTCTTCCTCTTAGGAAGTTGGCTTGGCTAGTTGTTCCTTCATCTTCATTTGCTTGTTGCTTTCCTTTGCTATTTTTCTTTTTATCTTTCGAGTACATTGCGTGACCTGCACTCTTGTCACCATCTCCTTTAATATCATTCTCAAATGTTAGCATATGACCTAACAATTGATTTAAATCTGGAGTGAAATGATCAAGGGATAATTCCGTAGACAAAATAAACGGCTTCCATTTGTCATCACCTCTTAAGCCTGTAAGAATTTGTCTTACCAATTTATCCTCTTCGATATCTTCATCAACAGCACCTAATGCATCTGCAATGTCTTTCATTCTTGTCACATAGTCTGAAACGGACTGAGAAGCCTTCTTCTTGAAGGTTGTAAACTCTGCCCATAAGGATGCCTTTCTTGACTTAGTAGTATTCTGGAAATGCTCCTCCAATGCATTCCAAATGTCCGTTGCACTTTCAAGACCTCGAATATGAGGTAGCAAGTAATCATTTACTGCCATATAGATAATGCTTCTAGCTTGCGCATCTTTCTTCATCCAGTTTTTCAGATCTGCTAACTCTTCCCTAGTCGGAACACTAGGATCTCTGAACTGTGGCTTTTCTTCTTCTCCTGTGATATAAGCTATCAAATCTTTGCTCATAAGATGAGCTTCCATCCTCATTGACCACGCAGGATAGTTTTCCCTATCCAGTTTCTCTATCTGTAGAGAATCTCCCATCTTGTGTCTTCCTGTGTATTTAAATCTTCAACCTTTATGAATAATATATGTACCTTTGCTTCAAATTAGACTCCGTTTGTCTTTCTTGATGCCGTATGATCTCTTCTTCAGGTTTCGCTTTCAAGCTTTCACCTTTTAGTCCTTCGGTTGTTGAATTCTTTGTAACCGCAGCAAACGGGAACCTCCTTTCTTTGATTTTGGTGTCTCCTGCTTTAATACCACTGCTGGACTGATACCTGCTTTGATACCACTTTACCTGCTCTGATACCAGTGTACCTGCTCTGATAACACTTTACCCGCTCTGATACCACTGTACCTGCTCTGATACCACTGTCGGAGAGTGTTAATCTCCTTCAGAATAACCTACTCTTGTGATTAGAGCACCTCTATACCAAGAGTAAGTCAAAAACCTTCTCAACACAAACATTCTACTGCACGATTTCTTTAAATTTATCTTCACAGGTTACTTTTGTCTAAAACTGTCACTCTGAACAGTCGACTTCACACCTGTAACTTCTAAGACTTGGTTCTCCTTGAATAGAACCCGTTTAAGCAAATGCTTCTGGTTACGAGTAGCTTATCTTCTAACTTAAAGATTAAGCCCTCACTCATGCAAAACTTTAAATTATGCACTGAGAAATGACCAAAACATTGATCACCGAAAATGCGCCTGTTTCAGTAAACTTTGAACACTCAACACATACGAATGTTCCTACTGACAATTCTCGGTTTCTGTTTACAATCAAACTCTGAAACTTAAGCTATAGATTGATTAACTATAGACTTAGATATCCTCAATAGGATTTCACAAATCATCTATCACAGATGAAGAACACACAGAAATTTCGGCGCAACTTTTCTTCGATTACTCAGAAAGTTACAGTTGAGTGATGAGAGGAAAACTCAACTAACTTTACATATGTCTCATGACATCTAACTTCTCATTCTTCTCTTCTATTCCTTTCTCTCTCGTATATGTCTCTCATACTTTTCTTTCTACCTCTCATTTCTTCCATTCTACGCGCCTCTACATTTTTCAGGTATTTATAGATAAATTTGTACAAGCTTATAACGCGGACTATACTACTGTACATATGTGTACAACTTTTTCCGGTTCTTCTTCCAAGCTTCAAAATTTGTTCTTTTCTTCCTCTTTCCATCCTTCAACTCTTCATGAACTGAAATCTGTAAAAATGATCTTTTCCGGTAACATTCCGGTGACTTTCCTGTGACCTTCCGGTACTGTTCCGGTGACCTTTTTAAGGAAATTTTTGCTGACGTCTCTGCGGACTTAAGGACCTTCAATTGTTGATTGTCTTGCACCAACAAGGGGGAGAATACTTCTCCCATGAGTTTGATTCTTTTCTTCAAGAAAGAGGAATCAAGAGGTAACTACAAGGTACACTCCTAAGCAAAATGGAGTGGCACAAAGGAGGAATAGGACAATTGTTGAAGCTGCAAGGTCCATGTTAAATGAAAAGCATTTGCCTAATTATCTATGGGGTGAGGCTGTATCTACAGCCACTTACTTGATTAACAGGTTGCCTTCAAAATCCCTTGATGGGATGACTCCATATGAGGCTTGGAATGGAAGAAGACCAAGCTTAGATCATTGTAAAATGTATTGCTTTTGCTCATGTTCCTTCATAGGTTAAAGGCAAGATGGAACCAAAGGAAAAAAGGTGTGTATTTATTGGATATGACAACAATCAAAAGGGTTATAGGTTATACAACCCTACCAAAAAAGGATTCTTGGTAATCAGAGATGTAGTTTTTTATGAAAACAATTCATGGTATGAAGATTCATGCAGGCAGGTCAATTTACCATATATCTTGAAGAATATTTTCCAAATCTTGGTAGAGAATAACCGAAGATTGAAGAACAAGACACCTAAGAGGGTGATGAAGAATCTCAGATGGAAAAGATCAAAGCAAGAAAGTCTAAAGGTAAAACAAAATTGCAGGATCTTGGACATGAGGCAGAATCATCACATCATGGCCTAAGAAGATCTATGAGGGAAAAGAAAAACCCAGAAAGGTATGGGTTTGACACCTCATTAGTAACTAAACATTCTATCTACATAGCAACAAGACATAAACCAAGAGGAGCCATCATCCTTTGAAGAGTCCAAAGCAAAATCAGAATGGAAGCATGCAATGAAGGAAGAGATTGAAGCACTTGAGGAAAACAACACTTGGGATTTGGTGCCCAAGACTTCATCCATGAAGGTAATAGGCTCAAGATGGGTCTATAAACTCAAGAAGAATTATGATGGTTCCATTAACGGGTATAAGGCAAGGCTTATAGCAAAAGGCTTCACACAAACTCAGGGAATTGATTATGAGGAAACCTTCTCTCATGTGGAAAAGATGCCTACTATTAGGGTTTTTCTTAGTATTGCATCTTCCAAGAATTGGAAGATACTTCAACTAGATGTAAAGAATGCATTCTTGAATGGTTGGATAACAGAAGAGGTATATATGGCACTACCACCTAGTTTTGAGAATCAAGTTTATCCTGATTATGTGTGTAAACTTAACAAAGCATTATATGGTCTCAAGCAAGCTCCAAGAGCTTGGAATTTCACGCTTGTTTCATTCTTGCAAGATAAAGGCTTTCAACCAAGCAAGGCAGATCCTTCACTCTTTATCACAAACAGTAATTCTGAGATCATCTACCTATGTGTATATGTAGATGATATTATATTGACAGGGAATGATGCAGATGGTATGAAGAAAATCAAAGATCAGATGAGAGAAGAGTTCAAGATAAGTGATTTGGGTCCACTTAGCTACTTCCTAGGCTTGGAAGTTGTCTACAAAGATCATGGTTTGTTTCTCGCTCAAAGAAAGTACATTAAGGCCATGTTGGCAAAATTCAAGATGCAAGATTGTAAGATTGTTGGTACTCCAATGGAGGTCAATCACAAATTGAGCTCACATGAAGGTGAACTCATAGAGGACATCACAATCTAGTGGGTAGTCTCAACTATGCCACATTGACAAGAGTAGATATATGTTACAGTGTGAGTGTGCTAAGTCAATTTATGCACACACCAAGGAAACCACATATGGATGCTGCCAGAAGGATTCTCAAGTATCTCAAAGGAACCATAAATGAAGGACTTTATTATCCTTATGTATCTGATTGAGGTTTGAAGCTATTTTCTGATGCAGATTGGGCTGGCTCCAAGGAAGATAGAAGGAGCACTTCACGTTATCTTACCTTTGGAGGTTCAAAGCTTATTTCATGGTCATCTAAGAAGCAACCCACAGTTGCTCTCTCTTCTACTAGAGCTGAATACAGAGGTCTTTCCATAGCTACACAAGAAGCTATGTGGATGAAGACATTATTCAAAGATCTTGGATTGGAGTTGGGAACTCCAACTATTTATGGTGATAATATGAGTTCTATTTACTTAGCTGCTAATCCTATTTTTCGTGCAAGGACCAACCATATTGAAGTTCATTATCACTATGTACGAGAGAAGGTTCGAAGAAAAGAGATTTAAATATCATATGTGTCCACTCATCAACAATGTACAAATATTCTAACAAAAGCACTGGATGGTACAAATCTCTGCAAGTTCAAAGCCATGATTGGTTTGTAGGTAATCTTGGAAGATTCAAGACCTCAAGCATACGCTTGAGGGGGAGCTGTTGGAACAAGTCTATGACAAGCCTAAGTATTGGCTTGAGTCCACAAAGTCATAGAAGAAGCCTTAAAATGAAGACAATGTAAAGTTCACTTGTGAACTACCTCTTGTAACTTTTGAAGACTTTACTTAATGTAAAAGTGAAAGAATCTTAAGTGGTTGACTCCACTTGATGAAAAAGGGAAAGAGGAGCCATGGATTCGTGATTTGTCATAGATAGAGAATCAAATCAATCACTAATTGATTGAAGAGTGATAGAGGGGAGTTAGCCTCTCAAGCTCAACTATAAATAGATGGTAGCTTAGACATGGTTAGAGAGACCTCAGTGAAGACCTCCAAGAGCTGAGCTTTATGCCATATCAAGGTGTGATTCCAAGGCACACATATGTATCAATAAGTCCATTGTATTTTAGAATCAATATAATTTCATTTTCATGATCATTTGAGTTCATATTTCCATGTTCTTGTGAAGTGTACTACTCACTGCCATATCTCTCAGTTTTCTCAGTCAATTTGCAGAGATTATTTCTCGGGGCTTGGTGCATCTTTTTCAGTGATTTAACTTTGTAACACTAGCTCTATAAGTCTAATATATGCTCACCAATTTTCATTTCATTTGGGTGTTTCAAGCTTCAGTTATGTTCAGTTGAAGTCAACCCTATCTGTTCATTTTCACTTCTCTACCAGGTACCCGACTTTTTTACTCATCTTGTCAAAGCTTTTGCTCAATGTGTACTTACCCAAATTCAATGATTTAAAGCTTGTTGGATGCAAAATACTGTCTAGTATAAGCATGAAAAGGTTTATAATCATTGGATTCTGAAATAGTGAGTTATGATGATTTTTCTACTCACTGGTCTCATTACTATAGCAGGTCGTGAAAATCGGGATGATGTCATCACTTGCTAAACATCATTCACAGTGTCTGGTTCATTATTTTTTATGCGATTACTCTTGAACGTTAGCTCTTTAAATTATCTAGACTTCCCCCAAAAGGATTTAAGCTAATTACTGCTGTGCCTAGAGAATTATGCAAAACACTCGACAAGTGTATGAACCAAAATAGCAAGTTCTTCACCTCTGAGCTAACTCAAAGTTATCTGTTTTGATATATCTTTTTGAGAGTGATGTTCCAAGGTACATAGGTTGTCTAATACATCCATTGGAAAGATAAAAGGGCCTACCATATACTCCTGGAGTTCGTTTGGCTGGTGTAGATCAACGATTTTGCAACACCTCTTCATCTTCAAGCACATACCTATCCATCTCTTCACACTAAAATCTATATTAAGATTTTTCTCAAGTACTTGTATAGGACTAGTTTTGGTTCTAAAAGTTTTAGCATTTTGATTATACAGTTCAATTATCAATCAATTTGTTATACTGCACTTTATTTCTTATGTCTGTCTGCTGCTATTGAAAATACGAGTATTCAAATAAACAAAAACGAGACTAATGTTGAATTAGAAGTTGAAGAAGTAATTAATGATCATGTTGTAGATGAAATGTTAGACTCTCTAGAATATGATCCACATTTGTGTAGAGTTTTACCTTTGCTTTCAATCATCTTACCTGAACCAAAAAATAGTGAAGATTTGTTTCCTCCAACCTTAAATAGAAATACTCAACCTCAACAATTAGAAAACAACGTAAGTGAAATTATTAAAAATAGAATAACTGATGAAGAATTAATCTTGACATCCTATAGAGATGTTGTTTCTATGTATAGATCTGCACTTCCTTATTGTCCTTAAATTTATAGGCTAACCTAAAATGGAGTTTAAAGCTATAGCTAAGCACTCCCCATACACTGAAAATACATCCTAGTCTCTAAAGCACACAAAGAAACACCCAGCATGTAGTCACATAGAGAGGCTAGCGGGAGTCAGTTCTGATTAGCGGTTGCCTCCTTTCACATCCCTCTATTGGGTGTGATGAGGATCGATGAAGAGCATGTCATCAACATATACCATAATGATCAGAAGCATATCATTAGCACGCTTAACATAAAAGGTGCTTTCAGTTGGACTGTTCTCAAAACCATGTGCAATCAAATAGGCATGTATCTTTTCATACCAAGCACGTGGTGCTTGCTTTAAACCATATAATGCCTTCTTTAACCTGCATACCTGGTGTTCTTTTCCTTTCTACACAAGGCCATGGGGCTGAAAAACATACACTTCTTCATGCAAGTCACCATTCAGAAATGCTAGTTTAATGTCCAATTGATGTACATTCCAACCATGATGAGATGAAAGTGCATAGATGCTATGAATGGTAGTTATTCAACAAGTAGGAGCAAAGGTTTCATCAAAATCAATGCCTCGTTCCTGTGCATAACCCTTTGCAATAAGCCTAGCTTTATACCTGTCAACTGTTCCATTAGGTTTATGCTTCAGCTTGTATAACCACTTAGTGTCAATGGCCTTCTTGCCAGGAGGCAAGTCACAAAAAGAACAGGTACCATTCTTCATTATAGCATCATATTCAGATTGCATAGTAGCCATCCAATTTTCTGAATTTTTGTGCTTCTTCAAATGAAACAGGCTCATTCTCATCACCGAGACTATACACAGCCATAGCATAGCAAGCTAATGCAAAGAGGTACGATGAGCACCTAATCAAGTACGATATGATAGATGTGCATCTAATTTGCTATCACGCAAAGTCTGCACCAAGCACTTTGGCATGGTTTTTGCCTACTCAATATGAACTCTCTCATCAACAAGTGCATCATGTAAATAAGCATAAAAAATGGAATGATCTACATCATCACATGAAACTTGGAAAGCTTGAGAATTTACCTTATTAGGAGCAGCACTAGACTGTCCACCTATAAAAAGAGGCAAGAAATTATCATACATGTCTTTGGAGCTAACATATGTCTCCTTAGTACATGAAAGCAATGACTGAATAGCATCTTCCACAAAAATAACATCACAACTAACCAGAATGCATTTAGTTTGTGGATGATACAGACGATAGCCTTTACTTTTAGAACTATACCCAACAAAAGACATTTTATTACTTTATCATCCAATTTTTTGTGATGTTGTTCAGGCACTAATGCATATGTGAGGCAACCAAAAACACACAGATGAGCAACCGATGGCTTGCGACCATGCCAAGCCTCATATGGAGTGATAGACTGTAGTGCTTTAGTGGGACACTTGTTAAGTACATATGTTGCACATATGATAACCTCAAGCCAGAAACTATGTGGTAAAGTCTGACTCTTGACCATACACCCCGCCATCTCCATGAATGACTTGTTCTTTCATTCAGCAACTCCATTCCGTTGAGGTGTATACAACACTATACACTAATGTTTTATCCCACGTTCAGCGAGAAATGCATTAAGATTAGAAGACATATATTCCCTCCCTAGATCAGAATAGAGGATGCATAATTTATATTTTGAGAAATTTGTAGCCAAAAATAGAAATTGTTTGAAGCCCATATACACTTCAGAGTTTGCCTTCAATGGATATAACCATGCATGGTTGGAAAAATCATCAATGAAGGTCACAACGTAAAGATACTTCCCAAAAGAAGGTTTTTGCATAGGACCATAGATACCACTATGTAGAAGCTGCATTTTCTGAGTAGCCGAAACTGAACCATCTTTTGGAAAGGAAGAATGCTGCATTTTCCTAATAATACAGCCTTCACATACATGTTTACCAGGTGCCTCAAGTTTGGGAAAAGAGGACACCATTTTCAAATTTCTACAAGCGTAGAAAACTAGCAAAATTCAAACGACCAAAGTGTGCATGCCAAAGCCTTGCATCTGACATAGCCTGAGAATCATGTACGGCATATGCCAAATCATTTACAGATCTTTCATAGTCTATGAGCTTAAACAGATCACACATAACATGCCATAAGCAATAATGATGTCATCATTTGACAAATCATGAATTGTACATCTGTCATCAACAAATTTCACAACCAAGCCAATCTTGGCTAATGCAAAAACTGATAACATATTTTTCTTGATCCCTGGCATAAAAAAAGCATCTGACAAAGTGAAAGAACTATGATCAGCAGTAGTCAAAATGATCTTGCCAACTCGCATAACAGGATAGAAGGTGTTGTTGGTGTATGTAACAGCATTCCCTGTAGGGGTAGGCTCGAGTGAAGAGAAGAAACTACGCTATGAGGTAATATGTTTGGTTGCCCCACTATCAAAGTACCAAACATCTGAGTCTACTGGAGACATGCACTACTCATGAGAAGATAGGTCAAAACTACAAACAGTAGTAAATGCCCATTCTTCTTCCTGGACAACATGAGTAGACTTTGTTTTTGGTGTAGGGGTCTCTACAATAGTCATTCCGACCTCTTTCTTATTTGCCTCTTTAGCAGCTAGTTTTGGACAGTTCTTAATGACATGATCATTTACTTTAGAGTATTTGCAAAACAATTTCTGCTTTTCTAATTTCTTTTCATCTTTGTCTTCCTTCTTCGAATGTGCACCATTTGCAGATTTTTGCTTATTAGTAGAAGAACTCCATTTTCCTTTGCCCCTTTGACTAGCTAGAAAAGTTTGATCTGTAATATGTATAATAGACTTTTTCTACCTAGACTGATCTTCCTACAACAGAACAAAGACTAACTCCTCAAATGACAAGGCATTTGGATTGCCTTTCATCATCAAACGAAGAGTAGAAGCAAAGCTCTGATATGAGTCAGGGAGACCATTCAAAACGGTCTGCACAAGTGAGCTATCTAGTATAACCTCATTAGCAGAAATCAACTATTCTTTCAAATCCTTGATCTTTGTGAATCTTCATTCATGTGCTCACTCTCCAATTGTTTTCGGAGGTAAGCAATACGAGCCTCATTCCTAATGTGGTACAATGTGGTAAGTGTATCCTAAGCATCCTTAGCTATCATGCAAGAGCGAATGTGAGCAATAATGGCAGGTTTGATAGAAAAACCTATCAATGCATGTGCTTGAGCATCTCTACCATCCCAACGAATTTGCTCTCTAGTAGGTGCAATAGAAACAATAACACAAATAGGAATCTATAGAATATCATCATCTTCGATACCATCTCCATCAGCTCCAGCACCTGTATTTGCAGTACTTGTATTCACAGGTATAACATGACATCTTTCAACACCCTACACAATATTCCATAGTCCTTTTGCAACCAATACATGATGCATCATATAAGCCCATAATGGGTAGCTAGTACCATCCAACTTATCCTCAATAGCCAGCATACGGAATACATCATTGCTTTTAGCCATGGCCAGTGACTAAAATATCTTGATGCAAAAAATTGATTGTATCTCAAAAAGTTGAATAGAACAACCGAGATGAATTCTACTAAACCTGTAGTAGACTTTGACATTCTTGTACTGGCAAACCAAAACTGATATATACCTTTGGCACAAAAAGATAAAATAGCCTGCACAAGCGCTACCATAGTGTGTTCGGAGGTCGAAACAAGCTCATATCATGATTTTGGCACCACATAGAGAAGTTGTATTTATCTCTGAAACACCTTGAGTACATGCGATTCTGAGACTGCAATGAGAGAGGTGTAGACAACGCCCAAGATGAAGCGGCAACCTTCTCTGATACCAATTGATGGAGTTAGATGTTTGCAAAAGCATGCAAACAACACAAGGAAGAAGAAGAAGCTTGGAGCACAACACACAATGCTGAATGTATTACCACTAGAATGTACAAAGATAAGTAGCCCATTATAGCAATAGGCATATATACAAGTCAGGGAAAAAAGTGCCCGGGCAGTCCTAGAGTATTCACACACATCACTACCTAAATATATCAACACCCACCGAGTGGACTCTTGATTAATGAGCCATTCTTACAAAAAATTAAATGGCTCTATGTTATTCCAACCTAACTTTTTGCAGATTGCTATAGTAGCTATGTTAATTCTGGACCTGCCATCAATAAGAACCTCCAAAATTTATGATTCTTAAACCAAATGGTAATTAGTGGGACTGTGTGGTCTACCATAGAATTAGACTTCGGGTTGATAGTAGCCATGCCTAGTGCTCGAGTTGAACTTGGATCAATTTGTTGATGGAACTACTATCAAATGTTAGGGACTAAGGTTCGTAATTGTCCCAATGGAATAGTACTTGGAACCTTCACTAAATATCCCACACCAAATTGGGATCAGGTAATTCTGGTGTGGTTTCTGATGAGGCTACTACTTGTACTATTACTAGTTCCAGTGCAGACTTTGATCGCTGCTTAACCTTTTTCTGACTTACAGGTATGGGATCTCGGAGAATTCCTCGTTCCTCTTGAGCCCACTTGGATGCCTTATCAAATGTTCGTTGTTGCTCTTTGAACCCAAGCTTGAATACTTTTGCCACTAGCTATAGTGCTTTATCAGATTGTGTCTAAATGACTATTATCTCGGTGTCAGTTAAGGTAATATAAACCATATTGGCTATGGAGTTTTGCCTTTCCTTCTTTCATTTATCATATTCCTATGCATCCTTGTAGTTTCTTCGAATGTGTCCAATCTCTCCAAAGAAATGACATCCTGGTGGGGGTACGATGGTATTGGTACTAGCTTGATCCTGGTTCCATCAAGATTGGTTGAAATTTCCTATGCACGGGGCTCTGTAATTGGTATAAGTTGAATAGGCTATATTTTTGTAAGTGAAGCAGTACATAACTTGCAACTAGTTCTCCTTGTTCTTGAAGTATTCCATTAACAACCAATTTATTTTGCATATTTTTTATTATAGGGGCAAGCTTTTGTAGAGTGATTGGTGGTGTCGCGGATGGTGCAATAGATTTGATTAAGTGCATAGTTGGTCACCACATGGCCAAGATCTATGCATTTTGTACAATAAAACTTACTTCAAGGGGTCATCACGTTTACTTTTATCGAAATTCAACCATTCCAAGTCTTTTGTAAGTCCTTCAACTTTATGCTCTAGTTGTAATGTCATTGCTATAACTAGACCTAATCTCATGCCACCAACATAGCGGATGATCATGACCTACCTTAACTATGGGTTTAGGTCATTATAAAACCATTGACTAATAACATCATTGGGGAGATTCGCATTGGCTTGTGGCAGCTACCATTAAATGTGTGCAGAAAAGAGTCAAATAATCATGCATGCTCTGATTTATGTTTTGCTTGATATTCTATAAGTAATCGAATATTTCTATGGCATTCTTCAAAAATTGTAGAAATGTGTTCTTTACATCTTTATACCAACAAAAATGATTAAGGTCAAACTCAATGAGCCATCGTGCCACTTCATTAACTAAGTTGGACTGAAATACTATGGCCTTATATGCTAGATCCTCTAGGTTATTCGGAATTGTATAATTGATTTCAAAGGTGCACATGTGCACATCTAGATTATCTCTTAGGAATCCGTAAAATTTGGCATATGTTACTCCTACAATTGGTTGTCTTCGATGGTTGCCCGATTGTGTATCTGCCATGGATTTTGCACTCAAATCTACTAGTTGTTCTAGTTCATTGCTATCTGCTTATTCTAATGGTTTTCCTTATTCATACATATCTACTCATTTTGATTTATAGTTAAGGAACAAGCTTTGTGAAAATTTAAGCTTTAATTGTCAGGCTAGATCCTACTCTTCAGATAAGAAATCGGAGTAGAGAGCCTTTCTTTCACTCCAAAAATTTGGGAATTCCTCCTTAATGAGTTGTTCAATAGGGGTATTTGGCCTTGGAATGTGACCTGCAAGCTTATTAATATCTTCACCAACTTCGTCTATCATTTGAGCTGGCATCGAACTACCACCAAATTTGTTGTTGACATCCGATGTCGAACCACTACCAAAAGGTACAAGATTATCATCGAGTTCGGTATTGATGTCAGATACTGAACTATCACTAGATTGTACTAGACTGAGTTCTGGTATACTTTGCAAATAAAAAATGAGGAAGTACTCTGGTGCCACTCCACTACTACTCGCTACGCCCTTCCCTTTAGAGGTAACATCTTCAGTACCATGGTGGCATCCCTAACACACTATTGAATCTCAAGGGTTGTTTATCGCTTCAAATATAGGATAAGTCTATTTGGAGCGTGCTATAGACATGTAGGAAAGAATCTCCACTCAAAAGTGTATGCTAAACTTCTATCAAAAACTAAATTCCAATTCCCACAGACAACACTAGTGTTACACATCTGTTCGGTAAGATAACAATGAACAAGGTAACTAGAAGGGTTCTTGACTTGGTAGGAATTGGTAAACAAAATCCTTTGATATTTTCCCACTCCAGGAATTTAAAGAAATCAATCTAGCAAATTACAAAATCACACTACCACTAATATCTTTGCTATAGTATACTTCTCTGAATATTCACACAATACTAACTTCTTCAACACTCTATCCCGATTATGATTTCATAACCACATACCATTACACTTTAGCATCTAATTATATAACTCTACTCAAGATTCACTTACAATCGATCGTGTGCAACATTAACAATTTAGTTAATGTCAAAATTAATCATGATATTGTATCACACAAACTTCTAACAAGGATTCTCAACAAGATTTAATTAATGACCTCACTTAAACATTAATGAATTATCTAACAAGAATCACCATAGTACCGAATAGGACAACAAAATAATGGTCTATTTGTACCGTATTGCTCCACCATGCATAGTCCGATGGACTCGCCGCATGTTTGGGACTACATGGGTATGGCCTTTTGTATTTTTTCGTAAATGAGTTACAACGGTTAGGCCAATACAATGCTTCATCAGAAAATATGAAATATTACAAATACAATAATCTAGTGGCCTAACAGTTGACAAAGGGTGTCTCTTGCAATAGAGAACTCTCTCACAATAGAGGATATTTATCGACTTATGAGGGTATCTTTCATGATAATTAATGCCTCTATTGAATCTAGTATGTTGGGATAGTGTGGTCCATCAGAGTAGATAATGGTCTATCAGGATGCTTTGACACAATAGAGCAGTTTATGGCAATAGAGGGTGGGTTTTTGTGATAGTTCGGAGCTTACTCAACAACCAAGATCAAAGATCTGAAGGAGCAATTGATTTTTGTTAATGAAGTCTTGCGTGATAGTTCACTTGTGTAGACTGTTCTAAATGGTCTTCCAGATTCATATAAGATTTTTGCCTCTACTCTTTGATTAATGATGAAAGTCAATCCAAATGACTTAACATTTGAGGAGTTGGTCTTTGTTGTCTTGTAGGAATATGAGAATAGGGAGAACAGATCCATTATGCATTTTGCAGATCAAGCTTTCCTAGCTAGTGAGAAGGGCAAAGGTAAATGGAGCTCATCTACTAGTAGCTAGAAATCTTCTAATCGTACACAATCAAAGAAGGATGATAGAGATGAGAAGAAAATACAAAAGTAGAAACTATTTTGCAAATACTACAAAGGAAATGATCGTGTCTTAAAGAGTTGTCCAAAACTAGCATGCATGCTTTGGTCATATGAATTTTGCAAGTTTGCTACACCTATAGAAATCTAAAATGGTGTTCTCTTCACCCAAACTTGGGCTCCTGGTAAACATGTTTGTGAAGGGTGTATTTTTGGCAAAATGCATTGTTCCTCATTCCCAAAAGATGGTTCAGTTTGAGATACTTAGAAATTGTAGCTTGTTCATAGTGATGTCTTTGGTCCTATGAAGACACCCTCCTTTGGGAACTATCTTTACTTCCTGACTTTCATTGATGATTTATCAAGGCATACATGGATATATCCATTGAAAGAAAAGTCCAAAGTGTTTATGTGCTTCAAAGCGTTTCTAATTTTGGCCAAAAATCTATCAACATGCAAAATGGGCACCCTCCATTCTGATCGAGGGGGGGAACATATGTCTTCTAACTTTAATGCATTTCTAGTTGAACATGGGATAAAACATCAATGTACAATGTTGTGTACACATCAAAATAATGGAGTTGTTGAAAGGAAGAACAAGTCACTCATGGAGATGGTGAGGTGTATGGTCGAGTCAAGCTTTGCCACAGAACTTCTGGCTTGAGGTTGTTATATATGCAACATATGTATTTAACAAGTGCCCCACTCAAGCATTGTAGTCTATCACTCCATATGAGGCATGCCAACCAAACATGGAGCTTTTGTGGAATATCCATGTAAAGGCTTCAAGAAGATAGCAAGAGATGAGAAGCATGGTAGTCTCTTTACTTTTGAAGTAGGAGTAATCAAAAATATAGGTCTATTCAACTTTGGGTCTCAAACCCTAAGTGAGCTTGAAGTGTGGCATAAGAGGCTAGCTCATGTGAATTAAAGAACCTTGAAGGATACCTACAGGAGTCAAATTGTTCTTGGCCTACCAGATATATCAAAGCGACACATGATCAACATATGTGATGCATGGAAGATTGGAAAAGCACAAAGACAACCATTTAACCACAAAGGCTACAACCACAACATCTTATTGGACCTAGTACATATTGATGTATGGGGGCCAAGCCAAAAATCTTCATTAGAAAGATCAAGATATTATGTCTCATTTATTGATGACCATAGTACATGGACTACTTTTTACTTTATTAAACATAAGAATGAAGTTTTTTATTACTTCAAAAATTATCTAGCACATGTGGAGAACCAGATAGGTAGATCATGTAAGAAACTCAAATCTCATAGAGAGGGAGAATAAGTCTCTTAAAAATTTGATGAGTTCTTGTAGGATAAAAGTATCAAGAGGGAAGTGACTACTAGGTACTCTCCTCAACTGAATTGAATTCTTGAGATAAGAAACAAGATATTGGTTGGATCAGCTACAATAATGCTTGAGAGAAGAAGCTACCACATTATCTATGGAGAGATGCTATTCCAATTGTTGTGTACCTTGTCAATAGCCTTCCATCCCAATCACTCCAAGATATGACTCCCTATGAAGCACAGTATTGAAAAAAACCTACACCTAGAAATTGCAAGGTATTTGGATGCTTATCTTATGTTCATGTACCATCACAAATAACAGGTAATCTAGAAACACTGAGTCATAAAAAACAATAAATATGTTGTAAAAAGAGAACTCCCTTGTCAAAAATCAAGAAAATTACATCTTATGTTCAAAAAACCTTTAGACTAGTATACATACACTTCAAAAATCAAGTGAAAAGATGAGTTTTTTGACTTTTTTGTCATTTATTGAAAATTTAGGAGCTCAAAATGTGCCCAAAATTTGGATGTATTTATCATTGATCTCCGGAATCTATATGAGAAATATAAAAGTGATAAAAAGTCCTATATAGAAAATAAAAATTGAATATGTGTTGGATGGAGGATCTTCGATAGTGGTTCAAAAATGTAAGAGAACATGGTTTCATTATGCAAAGTGATTTAGAGCAGTTGTATAAGCACCAAAAATGTCATAGATTTTCAAATTAATTCACAACTTTCTTGATCTATGACTACACCCCCATCATTAGATGCATTTGATTCAATCTAAGACTGTTGGGAGCTCTCTTCTTCTTCTTCTATATCAACAAGAGCTCTATCCTCATCCAAGTACATACAAAATTCTACATGATCATGCATAAATCTTCTTGTTTTCCTATGATTAGATGTCCCATATACATATAGAAGCTTTCACTTTATCATATGGATAGTTGCTTTCCTCAAGTGCCTTGTTTTTATCAAGGAAAAATCCTAAAAAAAAAGTCTATATCATCCATTTTAAGAGTGGATGTACTTCAAATATTCTTTTTCTTTCTTGAGCCTGTTCATTTCGTGTCACATACCATTTCTACCAATGAATGCATTACTACTTTTCATATAATACCAATGGACTATCAAAGCCTGTATTATTCTTTGATCAATATTGTTAATGACCTCTAACACTTTTGCTATTCAAAATGGTCTGGTAGCCTCATCACCATCAACAAGGACTCCAATAAGTGTTCCAATATTTATTTCTTTCGAATTTCGTTGCCATCATCTTCGGCCTATTTTCTCATCCTTGCGCCTACATAAATATTACTTTCTAGTAGATGCATAAAGCTTTGAAGTGTATCTACATTACATGCATGGTCCACATTCATTGATCTTTGTGTGCTAAAATCCCATGTGAATGGAATATCAATTGGCCATTCCTTGCAATGGTATTCTATATAAACTCTTCTTGATGGTTAAAAAACTCATCCCACTGAAATACATCTTGAACTCCAACATATTTTTTTGCATGCTCAATATGTCTCTTCTTCTTCTCAATAAGTACATGCATCCACCTTTTATTTTGCTCAAACACATTCCCGCATCTTTCCATATTCCTTTTATCTTCACATGGTTTTTGTTATGCACCATCCACAGACACATTAGGCACATGCAATAAAAATATGCATCCATCTCTAGGCTTCCACCCTAGAGAACATGAATATTGCTTTGCGAATAAAAGAGTAATGTCATTAAGCCTCCTCATCAAGAATATGTGGTTGAAACTAATGTTGTGCAATGGAGCCAAAACCTTAGTACTATTATCAGTATTTGTTAAGAAAAACTGCTTAAACTCATAAATCTATGTAAGGTGTTGAACTTCAGCCTTTGGAGTATATGCCCAACCACAAGGAAATTTACCTTAACCTTTTGAAACACTTCTCTATCAAGAAGCATGCATAAATATCCAAAAAGTGTAGAATTTTTATTCTCTATTGAAGTATTATCAAGCTACAAATACAGATTTGATGGCAAAAGGCCCTCCCATGATTGCAAAAATTCATGAATCACAATAGCCATAAGGTTTGGATCATTATGCACATTGGTATATGCAAAAGAAAACCTTCAACTTTACGGTTCCATTGTATACCAAAGCACCAACCAAATGCATTTGCACACGGATTTCATCTCCAATGTCCTTAGGAATGCAAGCAAAATGGGTGAGACATGTTTTCTTTTGATGCATACCATCAATCAACAAACACATATTCCTAGAATCATCTCGTAGGCCTGGCTTTTGCTAAAGTCACATATAGCAAAAGTGTGCACGAACTCTACCCAAGTGGTGACAGTTATTCCTTCCAACAGCCCAAAGGGTCTTTCAATGTGACCATCAGCCATTTGTAGCTTCATTCTCGTGGGCCGAAGTGTTGGCTTGCCCCAATGCTTCCATAGGGAAGTGGTAGCAATCGCAACTCCAGCACCTGAGTCTAGAATTGCTTTAGTTGTGTACCCTTGATGAGTAATGGGAAGATAGGTGTTTCCTTCTTCTCCTTCTCTCATGTCTGCTATCTTATCCAAGGGTATTTCTGGCACTGTTCTATGAGGTCCTACCTGGGAATGAGGCTTCACTACTTGTGGCACTTGGTTGGCTACATGTTTCCACAATTCTGGCTTAACCTTGGGTAGCTCTTTTGAAGTGAGATTGCATTGCACTTTAGTGTTTTTCACTACCTCCATATTACTTGGTATGATTGAGCCTTAGTTTCTTACCATGACTGTGGGTGCTCTCATACATGTAGACTTTGCCTCCCACGGTCCAATGAAATGCGACACTTCTTGCAAGGAATTAGACTCGAAGTCGAATCGTTCGCTTGATTGGTCATCCTCTTGCTCACCATAGATAGAGGGAATATCTTGTGAGAATTGATCATGTAGCTCATCCATAAGCTCTATGGGAGGAGTATTCTAACTTTCTTTTTCCCATTTCTCTTCTTGAATCTCTCGTAGTTATTTTGGTGAATACCTTTTCATAGAAGAAGAGGTGTGTGGTTCAGTGGAGTTAGACACATAAGCTCCTTGGGGAGGAATGCTTATCCTGTCACTTGCCTTCTCCTTAGCCTGGGAGGTGGCTCCTTTTCCAAACTTTGCAATTAACCTCTCCAATCTATCTAATAAACCATCAAAATGAAATTGTGTCCTAGAGGAACTACAACGATTGAAGAGATGATTGGCTTCAAACATGGCTTGATAATTCCACCGTCTTAGCACAAAGCTTTGTTCGTTCAAGCTTGAGGTTGGCTCTAGGGTACATCTGTCATGATCCGTTACGTTTGGCCCTTCTTGGATTCTGGCCTGATAAGCTTTAAGCATCATGTCTAGGTCTTGTGGAGTGGGATTGACTAGGACTGATCCTACTCTAGGTGATGGTTGGGTTATGTGTTGTGGATTAGAAGGTTCGGGGATGGAAGGTGATGGGGATGCTGATGGAGGTTATGTGTGAGAGTGCATTTGAGATGTGATTTCTATTATTTTGGCTTTGGTCTCTCTCAGACTTTCCTCAAGTTCACTGATCTTCTTTGCCCATTGACTTTTCATTCATTCGCGACTTTCTCAAAAGCTCTTGTCCTCTTCTTATTCTGACTCTCAGTCTCGCTAACCTCAAAACTCTTCTCTCAGCCTAAGTCTTGGTTTTGCTACGAAGATTGAGCTCCAGTGACTACTTGCACTAGGGTAGTGGAAGTCACACTTCCATTGGGATCTACTAATAGACCAATGACATTGATGGAAGTGACTTTTGGCACATTGTTCAAACTCTTAGGGCACTCTCGTAAAAGGTGGTCCTTCCCACAATCTGGATAGAAACCTTGAATGGTCACAGATTGGGTTTGTGTAGGTGCACGCATAGGGCAATCTCGTATGAGATGATCTCCCTGACATCGGTAGCATGTTCCTCTAGGAAATGGGGGTCTTATTTGCCTAGATTGAGGTCTAGGGTTGGGGTTTTCATACATGAAATTTGCATACTCTGGCTCCCAATTAGGTTGACTTGGTTCTTCACAATAATATGACTCATTATGCTCAGGTGACTACATGTATTAAGCCTGTGGGCTTTCAATATGAGTACAGTCAAAACTATGATCACTTGGATCACTTTTTGAGCGCAATAGCATTACTGGCACTATGGCTCTATTCAAATTTTCATTTGCCCCTGCATATTTCACTGGGATTACATTAGCTAGTGATGAAGGTTGTGGAGCTAGAACTGGTTGAGGTCTTTGTTGGGCTTGATATTGTGGTTGGTAGGGTTGTTGAGGCCTAGCATACTATTGTGGTGGGTACTCGTTTTGGTATCTGCCTTGATGTGGGTATTGCTACGGATTAGTTTGCCTAACTACTTGTTTATTATATGGGCAATCTTGTGCAGTGTGGTTGTTGTATCTCCTTTCTATGGTGCAGTATTTTCCTAGGTTGCATTATTCGTTATTTGACAATCCCCCATTATTCGATCGAATTAATCAGTGCCACATTAGCTTATTCAGAGATGAGTGAATACTTGTTGCATGGTAATTTGACAATTTTCGATCGAATGCGCTTTCGATCGAAAATTTTATCGATCAAAAAATCTTTGATCGAGCTAAATTTCAATTGAAACAAATTTTGTTGAATAGTTTTTTATAAAACAACACAAATAGACTGATTTTTCATAAGATTTACTTAATTTTTTACAAACTTACAGTGTCGTAGATCTTTCTCACTCTTTCTCACATTCTCACCTTGGCACTATCTGCTACTCACTCTATCAATCACTTACTCGCTCATTAGCTCTCAACAATGCAATCACATAATCCTACACACACCCTTACTTTTACACTTCTCACTCGATCACACACTAGACTGAGCACGCAAACTCACTCACGCATTAGTGCACCTTTAAACACACACCCTTCCACATGAATACTTAGCCACCACTTTAGTGAGACATTCATTCTCAAACATTCAAAACTCAGGCATTTGAATCTTCACACACTCTCACATACACACAACCACAAGACCAAACTTCATACGCTGACACACACATTCAACATGCCTATATTCAATTTCTCACACATTTTTTCAAACTTCTTGTCCAAGTTAGATTCTGGTGAAGCTCCGGGAGGGGTGGATGATTCTTCTCTAGCCATCTATGTGACTATAATGCTTGGTTTGTCACCAACACCTTTACCGCTTTCTAATTCCTACTATGACATGTTGATGATCTTTTTTACTACTGGGTGTCCATTGGATTCGGTTTCCAACATGGCTTGCCAAAAGTGATCTATCTATAGCAATTGATTTCGTATTATTGTTGGACAACTTTATTATGCCGACCCTTCTAGCATTTGGCTCCACTCTATCCCGACTCATGAAGTCCCCTTGGTAATTGCTATGGCTCATTCTATCCCTTAGGTGGTCATTTCTCTATAGGCGTGACCTATCGAAAGATTCTGTAGAGTCGCTTATGGTGGCCCACAATGCAATGCAATATTCATACTTATGTCAAGCAATGTGATGATTGTCAGCACACTGGCAAGCCTTTGCATCATCACCATTTCCCTCTCCAACCTATTTTGCCCTTGGAACCTTTCTAGAAGTGGAGGCTAGACTTTGTAGGGCTATTACTCCATCGACCATTTCAAATAATAATAGATATATATTGACATGTATTAAATATGCCACTCAATGGGTTGAGTCTTGGGTTGTTCGCTCAGCAATGCCTCATGCCGTTGCTAAATGTCTCACCTATGATGTTTTTCCTAGGTTTGGGTTACCTTTGGAAATCGTTTTTTATCAAGGAACACACTTTTCCAATACCCTTATGCACGCTTTAGATCAGACTTTCAAAAATGTTCATAAATTTAGTACTTCCTATTATTAATGTGTCAAACCGATAAAACTTGGCTCACAATGCTTAAAAAACTGATCACCGAAAGTCTTGCATGATGGGATCAGCTGCTCCCTTCTGTTCTCTAGGCTTATAGGACAACTTATAAAGTTTCTATCCAGTACACACCATTTAATTTAGCTTATGGATTCAAAGCTATTGCTCCAATGGAATCGGTTGTACCTAGTTTACGTGTTGCCATTGGAAAGAAATTACTTCTGGCTGACTGTTGCAGAGCAAAAGAAAGCACAAAGCAGAGAAAAAGACGGGCCCCAAAATTTTTCCGATTTGGACATCATATTTTGTATCATAACCACTCTTGTAATATATTTTCCCTTGTAAATGCACTAGAGGAGTCCTCTAGATGCATCCCCATAGAAAAGTAGAGATTACCCATGTACAATAGTAGGAAATTAGTCTCTTAGTGAATAAAGTGCCGGTCACTTGTGTGAAAGGACCAAACTTAGGGCTCATGTATATAAGTCACTTTGTGACTCTTTGTAAAAGACTCTTGCCATTGTGAAGAAGGAGCTCTTCAGAATTTTCGAGTTTGCCTCTTTCTTGCTGATTTTGATCTTCATTTCGCTCTTGTATGTGTGTGTTATGCTTGAAATGCATGTGTAGGACTGTTGT
Source organism: Ceratopteris richardii (assembly GCA_020310875.1). NCBI lineage: Eukaryota > Viridiplantae > Streptophyta > Polypodiopsida > Polypodiales > Pteridaceae > Ceratopteris > Ceratopteris richardii. Next base: position 74,225 of record MU261893.1, read on the forward strand.
CTACCCCTCCCCCTTGGTTTTGAGCTACTGTAGTGCGTGCGTAAGCTAGGAGAAGCTGTGGCGCGGGTATTTGTGGTTCCCGTCATTCACTGTTTTCGCCATAACTTGAAGCAGAGTAGTCAGAATTGAGTGAAACCACCACCGTTGGATGCGTCTCGTCGAGAACTTCGAAACGAGTACCCTATTGCCTATATTCAGAGTTCTGGACTGGGAGAAAACCTCAAAATACCAAAACTGCTATAAGAGGCTTACGGCAAACACTTTCACTATTTTAGTGAGTGTGAGAGGTAGTAGTCTTTTCTCATGCATGCTAGCTAAACCACTTCATTTCCCATCACGTGTGCACACGTCTTCATACACTTGGTAAGTCGTTCCTTAGGATTGACATTTAAATGTGTGTTAAAGTACCCACTATATGCACTTGTGTGCCAATTGAGGTATAGTCTCATTGGCACAAGTCCTTGAGTCGTCTCGGCTCAAGTACACACGTTTTTGGCGCCGTTGCCGGGGAACATTCAACCAAGGTGCCTTCGTGATGGTTATAGCTCGAGTGTGATCGAATCGTACTTGTAGAGGTGAAATTGTGCTTTGGCAAGTAGTCAGTCACTTCAGCACTTGTTACTTCACATCCCCGAGGTGTGTGTGATAAGTTTTAGGTTTAGGAGTAGTAAGAGGAGAGTAGGAGTAGTTAGAGAGTAGACCAAGTCATTATGGTAGAGTTTAGTTTTGTTCAGAAAAGTTTCTTTTTTGTAAGCAAGAAAATCCCAACTATAAAAGCCAAAAAATTCATTTTGCAAATCACTTGTTTCTGAGCAAGTATCGTGGGAGAACTATCGAGTATCGTGAGCTGCCGAGTATCGTGTTTGAGCTTGTGGAGCAGCTTAAAGCAAGAAAGGGTGCTAGAAGAGTGAGGCAGAGCATCAAAGGTGAGCAACTCAGTTGCTAGATCTTTCTGATCATTCAAATAATTCAATATCTGAGAGAAACGATCTGCGCCAGGTATCGTCTGAGAGCTACAGGGGGTAAAAAGGGTGTTTTGTTTGATACAGAGAGTGAGGAGAGGAGAGAGGAGCTAGGAGATCAAGGGGTTCAAATCAAAACTTCAAAAACATTTTTCAAATTTGTCTAAGGGTCAAGTATCCTTTTACTCCCGCGGTCGAGTATCGCGATACTTATCAAGTATCGTTTTGCTCCTGTGGTTGAGTATCGCGATATTTCCTGTCGATCGTGTATCGTTTCATACCGATCGCGATACTTGGTCAGAGATCGTTTGCCAGCGATCGTCTATTGAGTATCGTTGATCGTGTATCATTTCGTGCTGGTCGCGATACTTGAGAAGTATCGTTTGGTCAAAGATTGCGATACCTAACAATTATCGTGTATCGTTTTGCCAGCGATCGTCTGGTGAAAGATTGTGTATCGTTTGACTTGAGTATCGTGTATCGTTTCGTTCAAGTATCGGCGATCGTTGGTCGCGTATCGTTTGGGTCAAGTATCGTGTATCGCTTCTCAAAGATTGCGATACTTACCAAATATCGTGTATCGTCGATCGTTTCAGTTCAGAGATCGTGTATCGTAGGACCCCAAGTATCGCATATCGTTTCCAGCCAAGTATCGTTTGGCCCAGAGATCGCTTGGATCAAAGATCGCGATACTTCCCACAGATCAAGTATCGCCTGTTCCAAGTATCGAATATCGTTGGGATTGAAATATCGTGTATCGTTTTGACCCAAGTATCGGGTATCGTCTGAACCCAGAGATCGTGTATTGCGGAAATTGGAGGTCAAGTATCGTGATCTAGAAAAAAAATTCTTTTTCAGTCATTTTTTTCAGCCAAGTCTTCTAGAAATTTTTGACCTGTAGAGAAGAGTGCCAAAGGCCCAAGGGTAGCAAGAACTGATCAGAGTTTAGAAGTGGATGAACCTGAGATCCGGAAGAACCCTAGGAAGCCGAAGAAGTGTAATCTCTTCCGTAGGTAGTGTAGCAGAGCCAAGTAACCGTTCACATTATTCCGAGACCTCCAGTGAGTTAGAGGAAGAAATTCCCATGGCTTCAGAGGATATGCAGAACACAGTACCCATGATCGGCATGATGTCAATCATTGAGGGAGAGTACAGAACCTCTTTGGAGTATGTGAGCACCAACCACAATGAGGTCCCCATTTATCTGGATGGTCTAAATAGATCTGTGGCCAGGTTAAAGAAAGCGTCAGAGGCCTACATAGTACCTAGACCAGCAGTCAAATACGTAGGAGGACTGTACATGGACAAACGAGATATCTAGTATGTTGTCACAGAACACCCAGAGAACATTAATGAAATTGGTGAAGAAAATAATGCTTCAAACTTAAATAGAGGAGGGAATGAGGAGCAAGTAACTACACCTAGAGGAAGATCTACAGTCGCAAGGATATGGAGAGGAGATCTAATCCCCCAAGATGACACCTTAATGGATGTATATTTGATCAATGGAATGGAGCATCTCCTTAGAGCACATTCCTCAATTTGGGAAGCTGCTCCTAATCCAGTCACCATTTATGAGTTGCAGGATCCTGATTTTTCCACCATTATCACTTATCTGGATAAAAATCAGAGAAGATATTGGCCCATGTGTAGCTCAGTGATGAGTAGCACCTCCTTTAATGTCAATCCGGGAAGACGTGAGGATGGTATGAAGACCTCGAGCAAGTGGCGGCACAAGTGCGTGAGTGAGAAGCACACTAGCATGCACACACATACACACACACACGCACACACGGCAAGACAAAGGGGGAGAATCAATGGAGTTCTTAGATTACTTTCAAAAGCTCTTACAAGTTTGTTTCAATTACAATCTAACCTCAAAAATGAGCTCTCTAGCTCCTTTTATAGTTTTTGACTAGCTTTGGCCCTGTTCAGACCTAGTGTCCGGCCTAGTTAAAAATTAGGTTCCAGGGCTTATTTGAGGGCTCAAACGAGATCTAAAAATTATGAAAATTGGCAGGTGGATACTTCTAAAGCTCCTCAAGCTCAAGGACTCCTTGGCTTGCACAAAATGGAGCTACAAAAAGATGAAATGATATTTACAATGGTGTTTAGTGATGAGAATCACTTTAAATGGGTGTAAAGGATTTGAAAAATTAAAGGTTACCTTAGTGCTAGATCTGCGTGAGTGCTCGTACTTGCTTTTTCCTGAAGAAAATTGTTGGCCTATTCGCCAGATCTTCGTTGACTCCCTTGTCTGCTTGTGCCTTCTCTCCCTTCTGACTCTCTTCTCTGATTGCCATGCCTCGTTAATCCTTTAGTCCCTTGTCCGCTGCTAACACCCCCCCCTCTCTCGCGTCTGTCGTCCCTGACAGACCCTTGTTGAGTGGGTTTTTGGATGTAGTACTCGACGACATCCTGCGCTAAGTGATGTTCAGCAATTCTCAATCCTTTGGCCAAATGTGTCAGAAGAGCATCCCAGTCTACCGGCCCAGGAACATCTGGATGTGGAATACGTAGCTTTTCGGAATGTAGAGCTTGTTCCACTACAAACAACTGCAAGAGATGGGATGGTCTGGGAATGAATATCTCGGAGTGATCTTCCCAGAATCCCGTGACAAACATCTCTTCAAACGTTTGTTTGAAGCAGGCCGGTAGATATTTGATGCGAGCGTGCCATGCATACACCACATTAATCGATGGGGTTGTGCTCATGTCATATACAAGGTCCTGATTACCTTCATTAAATCCTAGTGCTGAGAGATGCGGTTCCTTGACATTTTTGAAGGTCCTGAAGGTGACCAACATAAGTTCGAAAATCTTCAGGCACATCTGAGTCATGATATCAGGTACATTCTTGAAACGGACCCCCCAATGTCGAATCGTCGAAATCATATATCCAATAGTAGGTGGACCCTTAGGGGGTGCGAAGTACACATAATTAAGCCACTTCTCACATCCTTTAATCGTCAGCACTGTTTGTGTGTACTCCGGCCAGGATCTCCTTCGAAATACAGGGCAATAACATGGGTTATATTTGATGTACAATGGCATATTGTTCCATGTTCTTACCATTTCCGGGTAGGTTTCGAGCAGCCGAATTCTCCACGTTGGTTGGCGAATATGTCCCTGCTTGGCACTCTCTGGGATGTCATCAGGTGCAAATTGGGTGGCAGAGGTGGGTTCCCTTGAGGTGTGGTGCTTGATCTCCGCATTATAATCCGCCATTAGCACGCAAAAAGGAACATACAGGTCGTCCGATGGGCCTATCCACCTATGGTGTGAGAGATTCTGAAAATAATCGGATTTTATTACAACCTCTTCCAATTTTGACATCAATGCGATTTGGACTGCCACCCTGTCATCATGCGTCGTGGCTACTTTCTCTAACTTTTGCATCCATTCCGGTGCCTCAATCTCAATTGTATCCATGCCCTGTTCTGTTCGCTTACCTCCGGGTGTTGGCATCGGGACATAGGGATCCTCGAATGTTTCTTCTACTTCAATTGGCACAAGATCGTCAGGCTCCGGCTCTACCAGAGGGGAGGGCTGACGCTCGTATTGCATGACCTTGCTGCATAATTCCTCAAGTTCGGCCTGGAGTTTAGTGACCTCTTCAGCTGTATCTTCTGCGGTTGTGCTCTGGCTGGGTTCTGTCTGTCAGGTGGCTAACTGTCTTCGTAACTCATCTCTCTCTTTTTCTAAAGCGGCATGGGCCTCCATTAGATCTGCATGAGTTTCTAACACTACCTTCATATTCTCAGAGGGAATGGCCATGAATCGCTCTGGGTCAATTTCCTGTGGGGAACCCTCCATGGCCGCCTCCAGGTTTTCTTCGTTCTGTTTCTGTAATCTTTTATTCTCCTCTAGCGCTGTAGACATATGCTTGCGGAGGAGGCCCAAGTTCCGTCAAAGTTTCAGGTTTTCCGTGATCTGAGAATGTAGCAGCTCGTCCATGTGTCGTCGTTCTTCATCATCTGCTTGGGGTGGGTTGGCTACTAGTTGTGCATATTGTTCCTGTAAGGGTCGCGTGTTGCTTTTGTAGTAGCTGCTTCTGCTCTTCAAGATCCCTACATCGTGCTTGGAGATCTTCGTGGCTTCGGAAAAGCCGTGTATGTTGGTTGTCCAGGTGTTGGTAGTGTTGCTGAAGTTGGGACATGCATTGATGCATATTATTAAATACATTACTAAGAGGAATGGTGGGAGAAATGGTGTTGAATGTAGAGGGGAAGGGAAAGGGAAGGGGAATTGTGGATGCAGTACTGGGGACGGGTGAGGGGGGAGGTGGGGGAATGGGAGATTGTGGGTAAATGGGGGGTGGGAGAGGTGCAGAGGTGGGTGACACCTCCATGAAAGTGGGGGCCGTGGTGGGAGTGACTGTGAACATGGGGATTGTGGTAGCGGTGAGGGTTGTGAATGTGTATAGAGGTGTGTGTAATTGTGAACTTCCAGGAAGTGTGATCGGGGTAGTGAGGTGTACCGTGGCCGTAGTTAGACTTATGTTTTCAGTGGAAGTAGAGTGTGTGGGTTGGCTGATGGTTTGTGCGTTGGTGTGTGTAGTGGTTTCGGAGGTGGTGACAGTAGAGGTTACAGTGGTAGAGGGAGGTGAGTGGGGCGGATGTGGGGGAGAAGGTGGCAATGGAGGTGATGGGGGTGCACTCGATGTGTGGGCTTCCTCGGTGTCGTGAACTGTGTGTGCTGTGCCAGTGGTTGTGGGGGTGCCTTGTGGTCCTGATCCTAATACATTCATTCGTTTTCCCGTTCGTGGGGGGCGTCTTCCATATCTTCTCTCTGTCCTTCGTGATTGCGCTAGTGCGGTATGCACCGTTTCAGGTACTCCCAAAGCATCTGATATCATTTCCAGGGTGGCACGGTATTGCTCGTCCACGCCTTCCTCCTCCAGAATCTGGTTCATGAGGGCTTTACCTGCAGCTAATGATAGCCTGTGTTGCTCTTGGACTCGGTTCATCATATCGTAGATCTTCTTTAATGCGTTAGTATAGGCGGGGGCACCTTCCAGTACTTGTAGGGCTTCCTGATCATACTCTTGTTCTTCTGCTTCTGATTGTCCACCCTGTGTCTCCTCATGAGCTTCTTCTTCATCGTCCACATTGACTACGTCCGGTTGGCTGGGCTGGGTTTGGTCTGGGGCAGTTTGCTGTCCACCGGCTTGCTCTGCTTCAACTTCCGCATTTACTGCGTCGATGATTCTAGCCACTTCTTCGTCCGTTAGATCCTCCAGAGTGAATCCATGCGAGAATTCCAGATCAGTCGGTACTGGTGGAAACACGAGGTTAGGGCCATCAGTACTGTGCCTGGGTAACCTGATAGTAAATGGTTGCACGCGTCGAGGAAGTCTTGGGGTTGTTTCAGGCGTTAGGGTTGCACCGCGAGCCTGTGCACAAGGCATCTGGACAGCGCCTCTCATCTTCTTTGAGGGAGGCCCTACAGCTGACAATCTGCGTTGAAACTCCTGTGCTCTGGACCAAATGAGAGCCCTCTACACCGGTACATCATATGCGAGACATCTGTATACAATTCTTGTAAGTGCACAACAACCATACAGCACAGACTTTTGCTTCTTATACCATCTCTGATGAGCCATGTGAATCTGATCGATAATCCAGTGAGGCATATTGATGGTCAAATCAAAGCATCCGCCAGGTAGAGGCTAAACCAGATCTTTTTGGGAGGCATCGTGAACCTCTCCTATGCGGGGAATGCGAAATGTTTGCATGACCATGCATAGGTGAATGGCGATTGTAGGTGTCATCGCAACCATGTCCTTCAACTTCGTCAGATTCCTGTTCTTCATGTTATCTGGAACCATAGTCTCTTCTCTGTTGGGATGTGCATACCTTTCATGTCGAGTGCTTTCTCTTACCAAGTTGATAGTCAAGCGGAAACGCTTCAGCTCGTTGCCCCTTGTGAGTGATTGGGAGTATAAAGGAACTGTATCCCTTCTTGTCTTCGCTGGGAGTGAGGGTACTAATTAGATATGAGCACCTTAGGAAATCCGGCTTTGGTAGTTGGAACTTGAAGTAATCATAAAGCCCAGCTTTCTTCCATATCGGCTTGAGTCCTTCGTTATTCTGTAGCTTTTCAAAACTCCCTGGTAAAGAAATGGTATCTGCCCCAACATCCATTGAATTCTACCTCGGACTCCCACATATATGTGCCTTCACCCAGAGGGCCAGCAACGTCACTGAACCGTGTGAGGTTTTGCCCACCGCATGGTGTGCCCCTGTGGAGGATTCTGAATTGGTATGGCATGCAATGCTCGTAATGCCACCGGTCTTTCCGTTAATTCTATCCTCGACTGGAAGGCTTTCGATGTCCACCACTTGGGGGCTGGTGCCTGCCTGGGAGCTAGTTCCTACTGTATCTGCCATTTTACTTCTGCTGTCTGTCTCTGTGAGAATATACAAACATGTGTTAATATTGTACAGGACCAGGGAGAATCGTTGTTGTTCCCATCACAATATTAACATGAGGGTCGGGAGCGAATAATGGGTTAGTAAGTGTTCGGTGCACGTGTGGTGAAGTTAATGCTTGGGTAGTCCTAGGAGACTAATGAAGTTAGTAAGTGGGGATGAATTTACAAATTGGGGTCGGGGGGTTTATTACAGGTCTTAGGCTGCCAAATGCAGTGGATGGGCTTTGTTTTGGTTTCGTAGAGACTCTAGAGAGCTTTATCGGCATCTGGGTTTGAAAATGAGGCCTTTTGGGGACCCATTTACAATTGATTATATGCGTGCTCATGGGCCTTGGTGTGTTCCTGAGTGTTTGAGATCGAGTGAATACTGGCTGTACGGGTCGATGGGTTATGCTGTATAGGCTGTGGCCTCGGCGTAGCTACTTGCGCCCGCAAGCAGCCTTAGGCACCCAAATTTGTCTTGATTGTGGGCTAGCCTTCATCGACTTCTTGGGCACCCAAATAGATTTCACGTTACCAGGAGAATTTCTGCAAAACTTCTTATTAATGTCGTGTTGTTGGTTATTAATGAGAGACTTAGCCCGTGTAGTTGGCGGTTGTCACTCTAGCACAATGGTGAGTACCAACTGTGAGCAGATACCACCTCATAAATGTCAATCCGTGGAGACGTGAGGACTAGTATGAAGACCGTGAGCAAGTGATGGCACAAGTGCGTGAGTGAAAGCACACAAGCATGCACACACATACACACACACGCGCACAAAGTAAGAGCAGGGAGTGGAACAATGGAAGATCTTCGATTATACAAGAGCTCTCTTACAAAGCTGAAATCTACAACAAGCTAACCTCAAAAATGAGCTCTCCAGCCCTTTTTTATAGTTTTTGAGTGGTTTTGGCCCTGTCCAGACCTAGTGTCCGGCCTAGTTAAAAATAGGTTCCAGGGCTTATTTGGGGGCTCAAACGGAGTCTAAAAATTATGAAAATTGGTAGGATGGTAGATCTAATACTCCTCAGCTTGAGGACTCCTCGGCTTGAACAAAATGAGTTACAAAAATGGAAAATGGTATTTACAATGGTTTTTAGTGATAAAAAGCACTATTTTTGTAGGGATTTCTTCTGAAAATTTGACAGGTGCTTCTTGGAGCTCCCTACTTGCTCCTTCTTCTTGTGTGTCCACTTCCTTGATGCGCTTCCATGCTTTTGTCCTTGACCTTGAAGCTTCAACACTCCCCCCCCCTCTTGAGTCTGTCGTCCCTGATAGACCCTTGTTGTAGTGGTCGTTCCATGTAGTACCTTGGGAGGTAGCACCCTTTGCGTCCACAGGGTCGATCCCTCGTCCCAATGTATCCTGGTCGTTTGTCTGGTTCTTCACTTTGCCACTGTTATCTCTTGTAGTTTGTAGTCGCTTCGTACATACTTCTGCCTTGTATTCCATCTGGATGGTGCATTTGTGAGTTTTCCAAAACTGCTAGCTGCTCAAGGGAGGTGATCAATGTTGATTATGAGCAACTCTCTATCGTGATGGCTTCCTTGCTCTTGTAGTGGTCACCCTGATGTCCTCTGATTCTTCCAACGATGGCTTTCATAGTTTTCATGCCAAGTACTTGTAACCCATAATGAATGGTGGGTAAGTGCATTAGTGCATGGGTTGACAAAATATGTGCCTTGTGCATGGCCTTGTAATGTGGCCCTACATGATGCGTACTTGGAAAATGCATGGCAAGAAGTATGGTGCAAGAGATCGGGTCTTGAGCTAAGTGCTCAAGGGTATGCGGACGAAGAGGTTTCCTAATCTATCATGGTTATAGTGTTGTTGAAGCATGCACCGTCCTGTTACCATGGTGGAAGGTCCGTTGATCTTCATCTCTTCGTGTTGTAGTTCCATCATGGTGTTTTACCGTCGGCTTGTCCATTTGTTGAGGAATGCCCTTGCTGGAAGTTCGCTGATGAGCATTTCAAGCACATAGCACTCTTCTATGCTTTTTTTTTTTGGAAACAATGGAATTAAACAAGAAAGAGGTTAGTATCAATAACATATTTTGCATGTGAAAATTGTGTCTCATGTGCCTGGGATTTCTCAATTGTGTCTATGCACGGCCATGTAAGGTGGCCCTATCTTGATGCATACTTTGGAAATGCATTGACCTGAATGGTGCAAACGACTGGGTTATGCCAAAGGCACTGGCTGCTGCTGGTCGAGGCTTTTGATGTTACTTGCATACTTGATGAATTCTTTGATTGGAGGTGTCTATTGGATCTCGAAATGATGTAATCCTCCTGATTGGAACCCATTTTGGAATAGGGTTTTGGTACTGTAGAGATCACCTCAGGCCACTTCATCTTTGAATGCTTTCCAAACTTTGGTATCCCGTGTGGTTGGCCTTTTGGTTCTGTGGTTGTTGTTGGTGCTTTTGGCTTCCAAACCCATATCCTTGATGATTGCCGGCTTACTTTTGCAGAAGGGTTGAGTTTATCGTCGTTGTTCTTTGTGTTTTGTTCTTACCCCTTTGCTTTCCTTGGCTTCTTTGTTGAGACCTTTTGCATGGTGGGGAGCAATAGGCCATTGTGTACTGTAGGAGCTTCTGGGTACCCACATCTGTAATCGCCCGTGTTGAGCTGTAGCTAATTTTTTAGGCACCCAAATTTGTACATGATTGTGGTCGCCTTCTTGATAGCTTCGATACCCAAATTTGTTGGATTCGTCGTGCTTGAGCCTGTCGTAGGTGCTTGGTGTCTTCTTTTTTCATGGTCGATCTAGTTGGGTGGGAATCTTGGAGGCAACATCGATGGTTGCACTCCTTTCTTTACCCAGATCATGCTTCATGCCCCTAACTTCTTTCTGCTTGAAGGCTCTTTGTCTATTTGATAGACGGATATCTTGCACTGTTTTGTTTGCTTCTGAGGTTGGACTAACGTGGATGCTTACTCTTTGAAAAGAAGAAGGTTCTTCTTGCCTTCGCGACTGTCCTTCCATGATTGTGTCCGTCTGGATCATAGATCTTTTGACATTTACAACATCTTGTTCGAGAAGATTAGCCTTAGAGGAAAGAAGAGAGCGTGTGGTGTCTTGGTTAGTGGCCATGCAATTCTCCAATTCTAATGTAATGCATTGTTCATGTGCCCAAACATGAAGAAGTTGACTTCTTAGGTTCAAGTTGACAGCATGGTCGTAAATCCAATCTTGACCCAAGACAAGTGGCTCTGTGAGGTCCTCATCATGACACACTAGCATTTTGACTTTTATTGGAACATCTTGAAGGTAGATGGGAAGTTCCACCTCTCCCAAACAAGAGGTTTCCACACCTCCTAATCCTATAAGATAGGCTTCTATGGGCTTGATGCCCAATTGCAAGTCTTGGCAGTATGAAAGTCGAACTGCACTAGTTGCTGCTCCTGAGTCAACCAATGCTCTCACAGTCCTTACACTCTTTCCTTGTCCTACCTCTATAGTCACAAAGGGTCGTCGATCAATTATTCGAGAAGTAGTTATGCCCGATTTCTGGCACATGTCCATGTGATATTTTGGAGTTTTTGTGTTGACATCTAGGCATAGCCGCCGTAACTTATTTCTTCTGATGCGCTCTCTAGCCTCTGCTTGAGCTTCCTCTCTAACCCTTAACTCCTCTTCTTTTCGCTTCTTAGCAGTGTTGAGTCGCATGAGCATTCCTCTGTAAGAGGTTCTTGATATAACTTGACTCGGCATCCACTA